>CAUYRH010069900.1:0-12676 GCA_963574655.1 Perodicticus potto
ACTCCTGGGCTTAGGCGATTCTCTTGCCTCAGGCTCCTGAGTAGCTGGGACTACAGGTGCCTGCCATAATGCCTGGCTATTTTTTGTTGCAGGTTGGCTGGGGCTGGGTTTGAACCCACCACCCTCTGTACATGGAGCCGGTGCCCTACTTACTGAGCCATAGGCACCCCTCAAAATGTTTTTTTTTCTTAATAATGGGAAGGAGGGCTCGGCGCCTGTGGCTCAGCGGGCTAAGGCACCAGCCACGTATACCTGAGCTGGTAGGTTCGAATCCAGCCCGGGCCCGCCGAACAACAATGACGGCTGCAACCAAAAAATGGCCGGGCGTTGTGGTGGGCGCCTGTAGTCCCAGCTACTTGGGAGGCGGAGGCAGGAGACTGGCTTGAGCCCAGGAATTGGAGGTTGCTGTGAGCTGTGATGCCACAGCACTCTATCCAGGGGGACAGCTTGAGGCTCTGTCTCAAAAAAAAAAAATAAAATAAAATAATGGGAAGGAGGAGAGCATTACATTAAAACAAGATTAAGGCCAGGCATAGTGGGTCACACCTGTAGCTACTAGGGAGACTAAAGCAGGAGGACTGCTTGAACCTAGGAATTCAAGGCTGCAGTGAGCTAAAACTGTGCCACTGCACATTACATCCTGGGCAACAGAGGGAGACCCTGTTTCAAAATAAATAAATCAATAAATGAATAAATAAAAATAAAACAAAGATTGTGAAGAATATAATATGTGCGTGGCTTTAAAGATAAAACATGAGCACTAAAGATATTTTTTCACTTGAGAGACTCTTCTTCCAGCCATGGCCACCAATTCCTTTAGATAGATCAAGTTAGAGAGGTGGTTAGGGCACTTTTCTCTCAGGAGTGTCCTTGTGGAAAACTCTGCAAGGCCTGATATAATATGTTTGAAACTCAGCTAGACATGATGCTATCCATATCTATCTACTCTCAATAGGAAATTTGAGAGCCAGTCATCACACTAATCTCAGTACTAATGTAAAAGACATGGTGATGAATAAGACCTAGTCTGTTCTCATAGGGGCCATTCACTTGTATAAACAAGTATTTGCGTGTAGTAAGAAAGCCCTGAGACTTCTGCCTGTAATCCCCATCTTGGAAGGGGGTATCACCATCCCTCCAGGCCCAAATTAGAAACTATAATCTAATGTATCCTTCTAAACTGTAAGCTCCTTAAGAATTGGGTACTTTCTTTAGTTGTTTATATTTCTCAGATACTTTCCTTGGTCATTTATATTTTTCATTATCCAGGACATAGATACTTTTTTTTTTTTTGAGACAGAGTCTCGCTTTGTTGTCCTCAGTAGAGTGCTGTGGCATCATAGTTCACAGCAACCTCGAACTCTTGGGCTCAAGTGATCCTCTTACCTCAGCCTCCCAGTAGCTGGGACTATAGGGATCCGCCACAATGCTGGCTATTTTTAGAGATGGGGGTCTTGCTCTTGCTCAGGCTGGTCTCAAACCCCGTGAGCTCAGGCAATCTACCTGCCTTGACCTCCCATACTGCTAGGATTACAGGCCAGCCCAAGCACACAGATACTTAATAATTGTAACAGAAAGGGCAGTGAGACTGATACAGGAGATGAACAGGCAGGGCTTTGAAGTAGGATTTTGCTAGATTGTAACAGAGTACAAAGGTTGAAAGTGGGAAGAGGATTCCAGGCAAGACAACAGCATAGCCAAGTCATGGGAGTATGCAGTTTCATGAGATGGTTCACCATGGCTGGTTTGGGGTGTGTCTGGGGACTCAAGGGGAATGAAGCTAGAAACGTGTGACTGAAGTCTCATTATGAAGGGCTGTGAATCCCACGCAAGAGCGTCCAAATCTGGGGCATGTGGCAGGGTCTGTGTAGAGACTTTGACTCAAGTGCTTCCGTTCTTAATCCTAGAGGGTAGTGTCTCTCACTCCTGGAGCTCTCTACGTGGTGGTGAAGGTCAAGAGCTATGGAGTCAGAGAGATATAGGCACCCATTTTGGTCTTTCCATTTACTGACTATAAGCCTTTGGGCAAGTCACTTAAATTCTTGAGACTCAGAGCTTCCTTTCTCCTATTAGGATAATACTTCTCTCCTGAAGTTGTTGAGGATTAAATGATATTATGCATGTAAACTGCTTTCTCAGTGCTGCCGTACAAAGAGGATATCCACTATCATTATGTCTAGTTTCGCCCTCTTGCCTGTAAATGACTGTGGTTCCTTTTTGGTTTGGCTGTATCTGTTTGTCTGTGTTTGTCTTTTACTCCACCTCACTCATCACCCAGCCTTGGGTACAGAGGGCTGCCACCCTCCCTAGCTCCACCTTCTTCCCCCCAAAAAAACACTGTTCTCTACCAGAAAGTTGCAAAACCACCTTGTTTAGTGGCAAGTGCAGCTCTTACTTCCCTTCTGCTACCCCTCCTTTCCTGTGCCCATGGCTTTGTTCTTCTTAGGTGAAGAAGGCAGAAAAGACAGACACGAAGGAGAAAACTCAGTCTGGAGTCACTGCTGGGGATGACTAGGGAAGACCATCTCCCAATCCCCAAAAGGCTCAAGGCTAAAAGACCGGGAGGGTGTGGGGGCTATTGAGGGAAACTACCCACCTTCTACTCTAAAAGTAAAAGGGTTAGTATTACCACCCTGAAACCTACCCCAGTGCTCTGGGGCCAAGATCTTTATTGCTATAACAGTAGGCTTATGTGGCACTTGTACCATGTTGTACGTGTTCTTCCTTAACCAAGAGATCCTTGAGGGAACAGAATGTGCAGATGTACAACAGATGTTTATTGAAAGAATTCAAAGAATTCAAAGAAAAGACAATAAATTGTACTTTTGGATTACTTCCTAAAGAAAGCCCATATAATGCCAATCCTTAAAGTACTGCCCTGAGGATTTTGCCCTAATATGCCTGGCAGCTGTGAAGTTAGAATATAGATATTTAGAGAGAAAGGGCAAGAACCATGACAAGAAAGTAAATGTAGCAAAATATTAACACTTGCTGGTGGGTGGAAAATATGCTAGTGTTCATTGACCTATTCTTTTAACTTTTCTGTACATTGGGAGGGGGTAAATCTTAAAAAAAAAAATTACTGCATACATGCTGGGTAGCTATAGTTCCTCACTATCACCTTCCCAATAGTCATTTATAATAACTAAGATAAATGGAATTGGGCCTGGATGGTATTTCAGAATTCTGCTGAAAAATTTTCATAGGTATAATAACTGTATTGTGGTTATGTAAGAAATATTTATTTTTAGGACATACATTAAAGAAGGCTTTCCTTATATGGCCTAATATGCTTTTTCCAGCCCTTTCTCCTCCCATTCCCTGTGCTTCAGTTCAGCAGCATTTCTCACTATTATCCCTAAAAGGATTTGCAGACTCCATACCTTGCTCATGCTGGCATTTCTCAGCTAGAAAGCACTCTCACCTAAGGAACTGCTAATCATCTACATTCCCATTTCAAATTCAGCTCCCACTATAAAACCTCTCTTAAATCTCCCTAATCTTTCTGCTCTCTGAATTCCCACAGGTCACTTATTTTATTTATTTCACTAGATTGCTAGCTTCCAGAAGGCAGGAGTGTCTCTTATCTCTAAATTCTCTCTTGGGCACAGGCCAGAGCCTGGACAAAACAGCTTTTCTGAAATATTTGGTAAATTTGACAGGGCATGGTGGCTCACACCAGTAATCTTAGCACTCTGGGAGGCGTGAGGCAGGTGGATTGCTTGAGCTCAGCCATTTGAGACCAGTCTGAGCAAAAGTGAGATCCTATTTCTAAATAAGAGCCAGGCATTGTGGTGGGCACCTATAGTCTCAACTACTTGGGAGGCTGAGGCAAGAGGATCACTTGAACCTAAGAGTTTGAGGCTGCTATGAGCTATGATGCCACAGTACTCTACCGAGGGTGACAAAGTGAGACTCTGTCTAAAAAAAAAATAGTAAAAATAAGCCAGGCATTGTGGCGGGCACCTGTAGTCCCAGCTACTCAGAAGGTTGAGGCAGGAAGATCGCTTGAGCCCAGGAATGTGAGGTTGCCGTGAGCTAGGCTAAAGTCCCGGCACTCCAGCCTAGGCAACACAGTGAGACTCTGTTTCAAAAAAAGAAAAAAAAAATGGTGAATTCAGCCTTCTGGGATATAAGCTGAATAAGAAGACAACAGAGAAATAGACCAACAGAGCAATGGTAAACAATGCCCAGGAGATCTAAGACGTTTGCCACAGAGAAGTCATGAGCAGATGGTAAAAACAGTAGGGTTGTTGGAAATGTGAAGATGTATCATACTGAAAAACCCAATTAAGCCAGCTTAAATACAGTCTCATGCTGAGTTTGGGTAGGAAGTGGAAAACAGACCAAGCAGAACGTCTCATCACTACTGTGTTTACCAGTCACCAGACCTTTACCCGCAGCTTTTTGAGAGGAGAAGGCCTGAGCAAAGTGTTTCCACTCACAAATTCTGTTGCTTCTGAGAGAGGATGAGCAGGAGGTGGGGAGGCACAGATGTCAGAGTGTCTTATCAGGAACGTTGTAAAGGGAGAAGACTAAGATTGAGATTCAGAGGCAAGACACCTGGGTTTCAGTAATAGTTCTGCCACCTATCAATCTCTTTTGAGACTTCTTTCCTTATTTCTAAAACTGGGATACTAGGGCAGCGCCCGTAGCTCAGTAGGCAAGGCGCCGGCCACATACGCCAAGGGCATTGGGTTCAAACCCAGCCTGGGCCAGGTTAAAAAACAACAACAATGACAACTGCAATAACAAACAAACAAAAAAAAAATAGCCAGGTGTTGTGGCAGACACCTTTAGTCCCAGACACTTGGGAGGCTGAGGTAAGAGAATCACTTAAGCCCAACAGTTTGAGGTTGCTGTGAGCTGTGATGCCATGGCACTCTACCTAGGGCGACAGCTTGAGATTCTGTCTCAAAAAGAAATTAAAAAAAAAATTGGGATACTAATAACTTGCTTAAGGGGTTGAAAAGATGAAATGAGATCACAGAATGTTGGCTCCATAAAGAGAGAAGTCATCTCTTTTTTGTCATATGCCTGTGCTTGGTATATTAGAGGCAACTGATATGTGACATGTTTCACCATTTGACATGTTAGCTATTAGATATGACTCCGATTATATCCAATTGTTTATAGAAAAATCAAGGGAATCCTTCCTTTTTATGTTTTTTGAGATAGAGTTTTACTATGTCACCCTTGGTAGACTGCTGTGGCATCATAGCTCACAGCAACCTCAAACTCTTGGGCTTAAGCAATTCTCTTGCCTCATCCTCCCAAGTAGCTGAGACTACAGGCACCCACCACAATACCTGGCTATTTTTTTGTTGCAGTTGTCGTTGTTTAGCAGGTCCTGGCCAGGTTCAAACCTGCCAGCCTCAGTGTATGTGCCCCGCTCCTTAACCATGGAGCTACCAGCACTGACCCAGAATCCTTTCTTTTCTTTTCTCTTTTTTTTATAGATACAGAGTCTCACTTTATCACCCTCAGTAGAGTGCTGTGGCGTCACAGCTCACAGCAACCTCCAACTCCTGGACTTAGGCGATTCTCTTGCCTCAGCCTCCCAAGTAACTAGGACTACAGGCACCCGCCACAACGCCCGGCTATTTTTCTGTTTTGCAGTTTGGCCGAGGCCAGGTTTGAACCTGCCACCTTCGGTATATGGGGCCGGTGCCCTACTCGCTGAGCCACAGGCGCCACCCAGTATCCTTTCTTTTCAACGCAACTTTCTCCTCTTTATCTTGCCCTCAGCTTCCCAAGACTCAAGAGCTATGGCTACAGGCTGACTGAGCTGAGTTCCCACCCCCATCTCAGACCATTCCTATCTCATCTAAGTTTAATGTCTGCCTGCCCGTGCCTAAGATGGAGTTCAGGGTATCTTGCTTTCTGCATTGACCTGAAAGTTTCCTAGGCCAGATTTGCGTTTGCTCCCCTCTCTCTATCTCATCAGGGTTCAGGCCAGGAAGAACAGGGTGCTACCTGGGTGGCTAGTTTTCCCTATAGGAAGCATTTGACTCTGAGGTTCCAATGCGACAGAGCAAGACCCTGTCTCCAAAAAGAAAAAAAAAAAGGAAAGAAAAGAAAAGAAAAAGGATACACAGCTCCTCCCTTTCATTGTTGCCTCTTAAAGTCAGGAACTACATCTACATTCTATCAATTCTCTGTCAGTAATCCTCCTTGGGCCAGCCAGTTACCCTTAATCCTTCTCAGGGCCCAAACCAGTGCTGCACTTTTAAAAGACAACATGATTATTTCAATTGTTTAAGTATGTGCTATGCACCCAAATGCTGCTACTGCTTTTTTTTTTTTCAGATAGAGTCTCACTATGTAACCCTTTGGTAGAGTGCCGTGGTGTCACAGCTCACAGCAACCTCAAACTCTTGGGCTAAAGTGATTCTCTTGCCTCAGCCTCCCAAGTAGCTGGGACTACAAGTGCCCAACACAATACCCAGCTATTTTTGTTGTTGTTGTTTAGCAGGCCTGGGCTGGGTTCAATCCCAATAGCCCCGGGGCATGTGGCTGGTGCCCTTACCCCTGAGCTACAGGCTCCAAGCCCCAAATTCTTCTAAGACTATTAACATTTATTTATTTATTTATTTATGTATTTATTGTAGAAACAGAGTCTCACTTTATCGCCCTTGGTAGAGTGCTGTGGCATCACACAGCTCACAGCAACCTCCAACTCCTGGGCTTAGGTGATTCTCTTGCCTCAGCCTCCGAGCAGCTGGGACTACAGGCGCCTGCCACAACGCCCGGCTATTTTTCTGTTTTGCAGTTCAGCCCAGGCCAGGTTTGAACCCGCCAGCTTTGTCGTCACCCTACTTGATGAGCTACAGGCGCTGCCCAAGACTATTAACCTTTAGAAAACCAAAACTTTATCTTAGGTCCTTCTTATCCCTTCTCCCTCCCCTGGTATCCTGGCTTACACGTCATCTCATACCACCTTACCTACTAGAGTGCTGGTAGGTGCAGAGCAGAGGTTCAAGTTAAAAGCAAAGAAACAAAAATGTCATTAAAATGCGAACATTGTTCCCACTATCTCTGCAGGCAGGCAAGTTATAGACCAGCAGCCAGCCTAAAGGCTATCCCTGGGGTGGGGCTACTCAGCATTAACCAAGGACACGATCTAAAGAGAAGTGTCCATCATCCTGGGGCTGTGCTCTCCAACCCAACAGGCCGGGGTACAGGAAGCAGATACCGGCCACTGCTTATGTGAGTTTAACACCCAGAGACAGTCCGGTTAGGTACTGAGATCATCATGTACAAGTATTTTAGCCTCCAGGAAACTCCCAATTCAAGCAAACTGGCTGTATACACCGCATTACGGCTGGTCACCACTGTCTTAGACTTTGGGAAATAACCTCCAGTTTCATCACCTGTAAACTACCATCCTCCTGGATGGCTAGGACAAAACCTGATACGCAGTTGGCCAATGTTAGTTCCTTCCTTCTCCTTTCCTGGGTGGGCCTGAAGGTTGTTCAAGGTTCCTGGCTGTTGTCTCCTCAGCTTCCCCGACCCTCGCCCAACACCGAGTGGTGGTGTCCGTTCTCTCTCAAATTTGCCAGTTTTGGGGAAACCCACGCCTGTCCCCCGTTTCTCGGGGAGCCCCTTCTCCCCAGCCCCGGCCTCCGGGCCCCCAAGCGCCCCGCACGCCCCTGCTGCCCGCCGGGCCTCGGCCTCCCTCGGCCTCCGCTCCCGTCGGCTGGGCCTGGCGGGCGTCGTCGAGGCCCGGCCGCCTACCTTCTCCTGAGCCCTGCTGAACTTCTTCTGCACCTGCTTGGCGAAGAGGCCGGCAGCGCCGCCCGCCTTGCCCTCGGCCATCCTGCCGGCTCCCCGGGGGCAGCCGCCCTGGCCCGGAGCCCTGTGGTTTCCTAGGGGCCCCTGAGGAGGAAGTGCGGGCTCCCAGCATGCCTCGCAGCCGCGGTGCGGGCGGGCCGGCCCCCCGCCCGGCGCCCCTCCGCCCGGCCGCCCCCGGCCCGGCCCGGCCCGGCCCGCGCGAGCCGGCCGCACGACGGCCACCCCGAGGCGCCGCCGGCACGGCCAGCTCGGGCCACGGCCCAGAGCGGCGGGCGGGGGCCTGGGGCGACGGCCGGGCTGGTGGAGAGCGGGGCGGGACCCGGGCCTGCCCTCAGGTGGCGCTCACTCCTGCCGCGACCGTCCGGAACGTGAGCCCCACTGAACACCGTCTGGTCTCATTGGTTTCGGAAAGTGAATTAGCGCTCAGAAAATAACTGCGGCAACCGGGTGGAAAATACTGAGTGCTCCCCTCGGCAAGGGTGTTCGTTGTGTGAGAAAATGGGTTTCAGCCCGATGGGTGTTCATTGCTAGGATGCCAAGTAAAATGGTGTTTCTCGGTCCGGTTGCAGTTTAGCCACTGCCAGAGAGAGATTGATGACTCTATGACTCTAACGCTGAAACTGGTAGGGACAGAGTGCAGAATGGGGACCGGACTCTTCCAGATCTGGATTTGAAAGGAGGTGGGGCTGGGGTGTTCTTAGGAAAGGAGATGATGGTTGAAAAAAGGCTGAGGAGGAGAGTATGGACGCTTGTGTTGGAGATAGGGAGCAAGTTTTTCTAGTTGGTGTGCTAGATAGAGGCAGATGTTATGCAGACATAGATTGTGCTGCTGAGATTACCACCATTGTTTCTCTAGGGAGAAGGTCTCCAAATAGAAGTTATTCCCTGAAGCGTTGGAGTGGATAGCTGGAAATTAGGGCAGTAGATTTGGAAGAACCATTTAGTCAAGCATTTTATAGTGGGGGTGAAATTCCCTTAAGGAAGGAAGAAGGGTCAAAATACACTTGCTAAAGAGTGCAGAAGCAAGCTGGAGGCCTGATGCGAAATTGTAGAGGTCTTTGTCCTTATTTTTCAGTTCTTTCCCCTAAACAGACATTACTGCACTAAAGGTCAACTGTGTGCCAGGCATTGCTGAATGTTGGGAAGCCAAGGATGAATAAAATACAATCTCTGGCCTCAAAATGCTTAAAGTCCACCAGGCACAGTGGCTCACACCTATAATCCTAGCACTCAGGGAGGGTTAGGAGGGAGGTCACTTGAACCAGGAGTTGGAGACCAGCCTGAACAAGAGTGAGACCTCTGTCTGTACTAAAAATTGAAAAATTAGTTAGGTGCTGCGGTAGGCACCTGTAGTCCCAGCTACTTGGCAGGAGGATCACATGAACTTAGGAGTTTGAGGTTGCTGTGAGTTAGGATGACGCCATGGCCCTCTAGCCTGGGCAACAGAGTGAGACTCTGTCTCAAAAAAAAAAAAAAAAAGGAAAGTTGCTTAAAGTCTGGAGTTGGAAGTAGGTTGGTAATTAGATGATTATAAAGTAATGTGCTCAATTCATTTGTAGAGATAAGTACAACATTTTTAGGCAATAGGTGATGAAGGTTTATTCTGGATGTTAGCTTTGGTGATGGCCTGAAAGCAGCCGAGTGAAGAAAATGGAAGGACTTAACGTTGGATGGGGAGAAGTGGGGAGAAGCCCAGAGGATGGTGATACCGCAGGAACACTAAGAGAAGATAGCCGTGATAACAGGTATGTCATTAGCAGAAGGAGGCCAATGCTTGTGTCACTCATGGGACTACACAGTACCCTTAGCAGTGCGGCCCAGCCACTGCTTCTAAGAAACTCTGTCTAGTGCCAATATCTTGGGAACTGAAGTTGACGGTCACCAAATCACGTAGTATTAAAGAAGAAACAACCTTTACAAGTTAACTAGATGAGGAAATTGCATCACAGAAAGGGCTGGTGACTTGCCCAGGGTTGCCCAGCTCCTCAGTGGTGAAACTGGGATGGGAACACAGATGTCTTGACTCCAGCCCAGCTTCTTATACTCCAGGCAGTGTTCTAGAGGCCTCTTGATATAGCAGCCTACCAATTCCAGAACCTGACTCAACCAGTTTCTCCAGTTGAAAATGTCCTAGTCCCTCTTATCTGGTCTTACTAACTGGCATGAGAAGCTGTTTTCCATCCTTTTAAACCTTCTCCTCTCAGTTCCCCCTTTGCTTTCTCCAGTCTCACATACTGAGCCAAGGCCAGGACAGAGCAGAATTATCAGCTTCCGAGTTCTCTGTGGTTTATAGAACTCTGAATCTTGTTGCCTATTTTAATCCCAGCCTTGAAATGCTGATTCACACTTAGCTTTAGGCCCCATATTGTTATCACCTCTTCCTTTCTGTTCTGCCTCTTCCCCTCAACCCTTCCCTTTTTTTGGTTTAGTATCTTCTTTTCTCCTGTTTTTCTTTTTGCTCCCCAGGCTCCCGTATGATTTGTTACTTTCTTAGTCTGCCAGCATCTGACCTACCTCCTAACCCTACTCTCCTATCTCTAGCGTATCCTAGTAGTTGCCATCACTGAGAAGTCAGGGTGAGCACTTGTTCTAGGCACTGAAGAGGGAAACAAAAGAAGGAGAAACCTATAATCTATGCGAGAAAGTTTAGGCCACATTCAGTCACTCAGGAAGTTTTTTAAAGCACTCTGTGCCTTTGAATATAGCAAAAATGCACAGAGTTGGGGGGAGAAGGGCAGATTCAGGGATAGGTAGATCCTAAAATAATCTAAAACGTAAAGCCACTCCCACTGGGCTTCGTTAGTGGACTGGTAAAGATAGCAAAGGAAGGGTGGCGCCTGTGGCTCAAGGAATAGGGTGCTGCCCCACATACCAGGGGTGGCAGGTGCAAGTCTGGCCGGGCCAAAAACAAAAACAAAAAAACCTGCAAAAAAAAAAAAAGATAGCAAAGGAAGAACCAGCCCTCAGATGTGGGGAAGTCCTGTGACTGCATTTCCTCTAGAGGGCTTAATTACAAATAGACATAGCATGATAATTTATATTCAGTTTTATTTGTTTTTCTGTATCTGACTCATCAGTCTCGTAGAATGTTTTTTTCCTTGTTGCTGTCAAGTTCAGTTGCAGACCTAAGAACCATCTTGGGAATGCCATTCGACTCAGGAAAATGTTCAGTTGGAGGCAATGACCTGAAGGAAAAAAAGAGTTATATCCATAGTCAGTAACTTCTGCCCACCTCCTTCCTTATTTTCTCAGGGCTCCCTGTTAAGTATGGCTCTGGGTTTATGGGGAGTTGAGAAGATGCGGGGTGGGGGGAGACAAGAAGTCTCAGCTGTGTTAGGACACCTCAATGTTATAGGCACATATATTGAGGACATAGTGTCAAGGACAGACCTTTAAATGACTGTGAGCCAAGATTCATGGCACAAGTCTCCAGAATGTTGAAGGCTGGAGGACACAGTGAAATATGTTACCTGGCTCTTCTAGCACAGTGTAGGCAGTCTTAACTCTCAAGCATTGTTCAAGATGGTAAAACCTTTTTCAAAAGTTAGAGCAGATTCTTATCATGCCCTTAGGAAAGAGCTTGTGGGAGAACTCTTTGGTGTCCTTTTCCCTTGCCCAGGAGCACGCAAGCCTTTCTGAACTGATTTTTCTGTTGGCTTTGGCTTAGGACGGCACAGATAATGTGCCTGGTACAGATCTGATTTTGCTACCATCTTACCCTATGCAGTAAACAATACAGTAAAGTTTGTCCAATGGGTATATGAAGGGGAGAGAATTCAAGATGGCATTATTGAGAAAAATACATTATGGAGGGAAAGGAAAGGAATAAACACACGGATGTGGTAAGGAAGGATGGCTTCCCTAGCCCAGCTTTTGCTCTGTAACCCAGCCAGTGCCTGGATTTCCAGTAGACCCTATTTCAACCCATAGCTGGAGAAGACTCACATTATTTATCCAAGAGATGTATGCAGAGACCCGGGTGAAGACTGTGGGCTTCCTGGAGACATTACAGCCCTGGCTGGACACAAAGCTGGTCACTCCATGGACAACATACTGGCCATTCACCAAACAATGGAGGGGCCCTCCAGAATCACCCTGCAAGAAGGATAAACAGAGTTATAAAACTCCAGAACTTTTGCTCTTTGGGCCTTTGCTTCTATTCCACCTACCCCCATCTCTGCTTGTGAAATCCTGTACCATTTTAAAGCTCTAAGTCAAATCTCTTCTTCATATCGTCACAATCAAAATGAATCTCTTTTTCCTTTGTAAGCAACTGCAGTACTTCTTCTCATTTGCTGCACTTATTTCATGTTCCACTTTGCGTTTTGGTTTCATAACTTGTTTTCTACATCTGACATGTACCTATGACCTTTTTTTTTTTTTGAGACAGAGTCTCACTTTGTCGCTCTCGGTAGAGTGCTGTGGCATCACAGCTCACAGCAACCTCCAACTCCTGGGCTTAGGCAATTCTCCTGCCTCAGCCTCCTGAGTAGCTGGAACTACAGGCACCCGCCACAATGCCTGGCCATTTTTTGTTGCAGTTTGGCCGGGTGCTGGGTTTGAACCCCCCACCCTTGGTACATGCGGCACCCTATCTACCGAGCCACAGGCACTGCCCCGCCTATGAACTTCTTTTTTTTTTTTAATTTTTTCTTTTTTTATTGTATTTTTTCATTTTTATTTTTATTTATTAATTTTTTTTTGAGACAGAGCCTCAAGCTGTCACCCTAGGCAGAGTGCTATGGCATCACAGCTCACAGCAACCTCCAATTCCTCGGCTCAAGCAAGTCTCCTGCCTCTGCCTCCCAAGCAGCTGGGACCACAGGTGCCCGCCACAACGCCTGGCCATTTTTTGGTTGCAGCCGTCATTGTTGTTTGGCAG
>CAUYRH010069902.1:0-17971 GCA_963574655.1 Perodicticus potto
TAGCAAGAAAGGTTTTGGAAAACTTTAAAAAGTGATGGGATCGCAGTTACAGTGTATCTTACAAGGGTACAGGTGAAACTTACTAAATGCAGAATACAAATGTTTTCATACAATAACCAAGAAAATCCCATGAAGGTTATGTCAAACAGTTGGATGAAAATATTTCAGATTGCATATGAAGCCAGCACATTGTACCCCATGATTGCACTAATGTACACAGCTATGATTTAATAAAAATAAATAAATAAATAAATAAATAAATAAATAAATAAATAAATAAAGTGAAAAGTAATACAAAATAAAATCTTGGAAACATAGGAACTAATATGTTACTAACACCACTGCAAAGGTGACTGTGCTTGTCTGGTATGACTCTGGATATTCACAAAGACGTCAGTTTCCTGCCTGTGTCAACACAATACGGAACAGACACTAACTGAAGATGCCTCCTAAAAACCTAGATCCCATTTGGGGGATTTCCAGAAATCTCCTAGAAAACCTTAGCATTTCAAGAATATAGAATTGTAGTCGGGATCATAACACTTTTTCTTTGGAATGCAAGGGGCAGCTTGCATCTGAAAGAAGTCCAGCTGACCCCTCTGCTGTGTGCACAAGTCTCTCCTGAGGATTCAGGCAGGTGAGCAGAATGCAGCAGGAGACACTGGAGATAACGGGGACTGTGGTGACCCTAAGTCTCCTGCCTTTCTCAGATGGGTCTGCTGTTCTTCAGTGTTGCTATAGTTGGCATGGGTTAGAATGTGCCCTCAGTGTGGCTAGAGTTAACTATTTTTCCGAGAGAAGCTATATATTGAAATATTTAGGTAAAATCTCTTTATTTAAAAAAAGAAAATTTTCTTCATGGGCCAGATAGATTATAAGGGGGCTATCAGTTTGAAAACGCTGCTGCACATGTTAACTAGAATATCATTCCTTTGTAAAACTAATTAAAATGCTACATAATAAGTTCTATGTCAGGTGATAAGCAACACAAACTCAAAATACTCATTTCCCTCCTCTTTAAGGTATGGCTTCCATTCATAATCTAAGACCGAGTTCCAGATAACACATCTATATTTGCCTATGGAGGAAAGTGAATGTCAGAGACATTGGAGTATTGTCTGCGTGGTCCAGAGACCTTTCTTCTCTTTGAAGGGCAAATGCATGAAGCAGCCATCTCCTATGGCAGGCCCTAGTGAGCTACCACCTGATATTCCAAATACACACTTAGGCTAAACTCATTTATGTGGTCAAAACTTGTTGTAAAAATAAGCCTTGAAAACATACATCTTTTCTGATTACTTATAAGCCAGTCTAAAAATTCTATTACTTTGGAAGAAAAGGAGAGCAGAAATCAGGAGAGGACCTGCACAAATGGATCTCTGTGTGGTTGGTACTAGAGTGTGTGGCTAGTGTGGCTAGACCAATGACACTGTCCCACCATTCTAGCACCCATTCGAAATCCTCTGTGTAATCACAGTCATCCACTAGACAACACATTGTCAATATTGCTCATTCTTTAGTTTTGTTTGTTGAAAAGGAAATTTATTTCAGGTTAACATGAGGGTACAAATAACCAGGTCAAAATATTTGATTTAGTTAGGTAGCGTCCCTCTTGTGGCTATGCCCATATGCAAAAGGTGTGCCAAACAGCCCCACCTTGTGCATGACATGAAACAGCAACGAAGTTCAAAACCACTTTTTAAACCTGTGGAGCTATTTCAAAAACAATTTTTTGAACATTAATTTTTAATTAATAAATATTTTTAAAAAGAGACAAGCAGAATAATAGATATTATGGAAACCCACACCCCCCACACTAGCTATATTTAAGAAATGTTGACATATTGCCATATTGGTTCTCTCTTTCTTGCAAAAACATTTTAGATAAAACCCCAATATTCAAAAGCCCGTGTGGAGCAGAATTGCTTGAAGATAAAGAAAGGCTCAGAATTCCACCCTTTGGGCAATACCAGTTTCCACCAAACCATCAGTGTCCCCTGGACAGTGAACTGACAAGATGAAATAAGGCAATCAGACCATTCTGCTAAGCGCTGTATCTCAACGATGGAAAAACAAATGTCACATGTACTCACCATTAAACTGGAAGTAAATGACCGACACCCACGTGCACATTTGGTAGTTAAATTCGATGAAAAGCATGCATGTGGGAGGGGGCAGGAGGGACAAGCAGATTCATACCTAGTGGGTACAATGCCCACTGCCTGGGTGATGGGCACACTTATAACTTAGACTTAAACTGTACAACAGCATTTTACATCCTCAAAATATATGGTACCTCCATAATATTCTGAAATAAAAAATAAGGCATTGATAATCAAAGAAATAGATAGCATTCTTAAGTTTATTAGAATTTAAACTGCATGTCATAGAATGTATGCTTGTATCTGCCCCAAATTTGTTGTGGTGGTATTTAAAGATGGGGCCCTGGAGAGTAAAGCCCTCATGAATGAAAACAGGGCTCTCATAAGGGGTTCCAGAGAGCAACTTTGTTCCTTCGGTCATTTGAGAAAACAAGAAGATGGCTACCTGTGAACCAGGAAGTGGACCCTCACCCCCCACAATCTGTTAGTGTCTTAATCTTGGACTGCAGACTATAGGACTGTAAGAAATGAATGTTTCCTCTTAAAATCATCTATCTGTTGAATTTTTCTTATAGCAACCTGAACACTAAGACACTTTGCAAATTTAAAGTGTCTCTCTCCTGCCTCCCTTCCTCCCTTTCTTTCTTCCTCCAATTCTCTCTCCTTCCTTTCTTTCTTTCTCCTTTTCCTTTTAAAAGAGTTTTAGGTTTTATATACTACAGATGAAAACATTATATGTTCTAATTTATTGGTGTCCATTCAGAGTGACTTCCGGAAATTTCTGAAAATTCTTTAAGCTAATTCCTTCCATTTGAAGAAGATAAATTTGAATGTGTAACTATACACACTCAGAATTAAACTGTTCCATGTAAGTTTAAATTCATCAGTCAGAATACTATGATTTTTTAAAAAAAATTTACAGGATTGGTTATAATAGAACAAGTGTTCTTTCATAAAGTCAAATACATTTAAACTTCATAGAAAAACAATAACTAAATGATGCTACCATGCAAAATCACAATTATATTATCACTGACACTAGTCTATGATTTTTGGTGCCTGAACTTAAATATGGGACACCTTCAGATGCCCATGTTGATACCACTCTGTGAATTTAAGCACTACCTTTGCCACAGTGGATTTAAAATATATTAATAATAATTGCACAGACTCACACATTTGAAACAGAAATTCACCCAGAGTTTCTCTTGCCACTTTGGCCATGATCTACCGAAATGCTGTTGAATAGTATTGTGGTCGGCACACAGAAGACACGGGTCTCAGAATGTCAGGGACGAGTGGTGCGTCTCATGTAGCACCGCTGCAGCAAGCATTTCATTCCCTCCTGAAAGGCTAAGTTTGTTTAATTTATCTTAGACGCAAGCCCCTAAGAGTTCATGAACAAGTTTTTACACAATGTATTCCACACACATCAAAAATAAGGAACAAATACAGTATGACTTACCCTGAACTTCTCTTCCAATAACTCCTGCCTTCATTCATTCGTTTCTAAAGAAAGAAAAAGCAAGAAACATGTATTGTTAGTGTAACTATGAGCTATTTAATTTAAATCAGAATATAATTCAAATTAGCTGAATGGCATTTTTTGCATTTTTTTCCCTCTTAAATCTTTGATGAGTTGTTGAAAATTGTTTTAATGTTTGCTATCATTAACCATCCTCTTTACCAGTTGTAGACCAAAGTAGATCAGGACACATCTGTTCAGGGAACCTAGACTGCTCCGTTTTTCTTCAGAATCCATCTGTCTTTAGATTTTGAGTTAAATACAGTATTTTAATCTATATTTCATTTTGGAATTAAAAATTTTCTTTAAATACATTGGAAAAGAGAACACATGAACCAATTTTCCCTTTCTTGTTATTTAATTATGTCAATCCTTTCCCCATTTACTCTTATTTCTTGAATTGTCTCATCTCTACATATATCTAGGTTAATTTAGGAGAAACAATCAGGCAGCCAAAATCAATATGTACAACGCAAAATGGATCCTGGGAATTTCACACATTAAGCATGTATTCTGAGCTTGCAAAATAAAGGGACAGGGAGGGTGGGTGTAAAGGAGAAATAGTGGAGTTAAATTCTAAGATCTCAAAGAGTTGTTTTTTATTTTTTATTCTTTTATAGACAATGTCTCTATCTATCACTCAGGCTGGAAGGCAGTGGTATGAGCATAGCTCACTGCAACCTGGAACTCTGGAGCTCAAGTGATCCTCCAATGCCTTACACTCCAGAGTAGTGGGGATAACAATTGTGTACCACCACACCCCACTGATTTATTTTGTGTAGAGATGGGATCTTGCTTTATCTTCCAGGCTGGTCTCAAACGCGAAATCATCCTACCTCAGCCTCCCTAAGTGCTGGGATTATACACATGAGCCATTGTGTCTAGCCCCAAAGAGTTAATTTTAGGAATCTGAACATATATATTTAATAAACAGATTCTATTTGTTTGAAATACTTTTACAAAGCTATACATCAGGAAAAAATTAGTTTGATATTCAAAGCAATTTGATAGAATTCTGAAAAACAAGTAATATTTAAGGTTTATTAACAACTGGAAAACCCCTTTTTTTTCTGCTTGTAATTTTATTGTAGTCCAAGTTGAGCACACTGGTAGCCCCACTGAATAACAAGTTATAGCCTGCCAAGACACATTGGCTCTTTAGCCATTGGGCAAAACAGACAATGAGACAGCAGTAAAATAATGTGTTGATACAACAACTACCTCCTATCGTATGCTAACCAGGAAAATAATGAAACTTGACCTGACCACTGTACTTGAAACGAAAATGCATTTACGTGAAATGCTTGATTCTGAAATAATCGGGGTTTTAATTTACAGCAGCTTGTTACTAGAGTGATACCAGCAGTCCTTAGTAATTAAAGATGTCATTTATCCCCAGATCCCTGGTGAAGAAAGTGAAAATTTACCTCCTCTTTCTTGGGAACTGCAGTTTCCTAATCATTTTGAAACAGAGGGTGACCAGCTTAGTCACCTCCCTGCTTTTTATTATACAAATAAGTTATCTTGGAAACAGTTTCTGAGGAACCGGAGACCTCCCACCCTACATAGTGATGTGTTTCACTTTGTACACCCCTCATGATCCCGACTGGCATACTTTTAAGGAGACTTGGCTCTGAACTTTTAGGAGAATGTGTTGTTTTATATTAACACCAGAAGCTCTATACATCAAGGAAAAAAACATCAAGTGATGGGGGGTTCAAACAGATTTCTAATCTTTACAGTCCTTCAGTGCTTATATTTTAAAAACGGAGGCATAATTTATTTCTGATGAAACTGAATTGCTCAGCTTTCTGCTAATAGGATCCTCAGGGCAAAAAAGGGTAGAGAAAGAGTCATCATAAAAAGCAGAAAACTTCACGATTCTTTGAAATTTAAACTAGAAAAAAATAAATTAATAATTAGGTTTGTCATGATTATTGTACGTTTATGATAAATTGTTCTCATTTAGTGAATGCGATAATGAACTCTAGTGAACCAGAGGATTAATAAAAGACCAGTAATATTTTGTCTATGAAGCATTGGTGATCAATTCGTACTTTGTTAAGGAAGACATTTGCAGGTGTCATGGTGCAACGCAATTCTTTTACCGCTTCTTCTTATCCTTTCTTCTTCTTAGAATCAGTTTTAACTGTTTGCCGAATGTTTCCCACCTGAAAGCTGACCGGAGTAAACACCTTTCTGTTCTGGCCATAACTGTAATAGCACTCTCATATGGTACAAATACTTCTTCTTTTTTTTTTTTTTTAGCCCAATCATAAAGATATATCTTTCTATCAGCCACATAATCAAAGGAATGCTTAACTATCTTAAGCTGGCATTGTGGAGGGAAGAAGCAGCTTTCTACAAAAGAATCATCACTAAAGCATTGGAGGTCCATCTGCCTAATTATCCAGGATGAAGATTGCCTTTAGTAAGCACAATGTTGAAACTGTTTTGAGTTCTTTAAAGTTGCTGCATTCCCATCGTCTTGCCTTGAAAATAATGAAAGGAAAGACACAATAATAGAGCGTTAAAGTGGATGGTATGTAGCAAGGGCTCCAGGCATTCTTTGCGTTTCCTCCTGTGAAAAGTATCACCATTTATTATCACTCATTAAAATTTAATTTTATATGGCATCTTTAAAAGGTCATTTTTTAAATTGGAATTTTGTTGGCAACATTACTGACTGGTTAACTACTGTGAAAAACAAATCTTCATAGATTTATTGTTGTAAGCTATTATTAAAGATGTACCTTTAAAAAAGAACAAATTATTGTCCTCTTATAGAGCAAGATTATTATCTTTTCAAAGTAATTTAGTTTACACAATATTTTCAGTTGATTTTTGCACTAAGAGCACCTTGAAAACCTAATTAGAAATGACAAATCATTAGCATATAAAGGGTTTAAAACTATAGCTTAACTATGACAAATTTAAATCAAGACCAACATGATAAAATACAAATAGCTCAAGAATGGAAAGAGGAAAAGTTTAACTTATCTTTTCTTCAATCGAAATTTAATTTAACCCAAATCTATTCTTTTTCTAGTGACTCTTATTTTATTACAGACCATGATCACTTTGACTTGTGCTCTAATTTGATTATATGTGACAGTACAGTTGTATAAATATTAATACTTAAAATATTGATACAAAATAATCCCTTTATTCTCCAAAAAGGAGGAGAAAAAATTTTATAGCATCAATATTTCTAGGTACTTTATATACATTTTATGATTTAATAACATAAGAACACATTGAGATAGACATTGAACCCATTTTGGAATCAAGGAAACTGATGTTTGGGGAAGATGAGTGACATATGCCAAAAACATGCAAAAAATACGGTTGTTCAATAGTAAAGTTAGTGTATTAAACCAGATATCCCAGACTCCAGTCCTTCTACTACCTTTGGCTATCTCCTAAAAACAGTGTATTTATATGCACTGGAAATATAATTTATATTTATATTTATAATTATTATTATAATTTATATTTCTATAAATATTTTTTGCTATGCAGGGCAAATAGTCTCTATAGCAAGAACTCAATCTTGCCCTTGCAGCACAAAATGTAAAGAAATGAGTTAGTTATGTTTCAACAAAACTTTATTTACACAAAAAGGAAACAGGTTAGGTTTAGTCAAAGAGCTATGGGTTGCTCTTCATTAAAGTGTAAGCTATGGAAAGGCAATGACTTTATTTGTTCAAGATTGTGCAAAGGATACTTGCACTCATATGTTTATCACAACACTATTAACAAGAGCAAGATAGGGACTCCACCTAAGAGTCCATCAACAGAGGACTGGAAAGGAAAATATGTTTATACATAAGAAAGTATTATTCAGCCAGAAAAAAGAATAAAATCATGGCTTTTGCAGCAACATGGATGGGAACAGAGGTCATTGTCTCGAGTGAAACAACTCAGAAACAGAAAGAGAAATACCACATGTTCTCATACATATGTGGGAGTTAAATAATGTGTATACATGGACGTAGAGTGTGGACTGCTAGACACTGGAGACTTGGAAGGGTGGGAAGTGTGGGAGAGAGGTGGATAATGAGAAATTAATGGGTCTGATGTACAGTATCCAGGTGATGGATAAACTAAAAGCTCAGACTTTACTACGACAAAATATATCCATGTAACAAATTTGCACTCGTACCTATTACATTTATACAAACAAAAAGTATAAAAAAAATAAAAACTAATGTTTGAAAAAGTAATGATTCTTTGTTGATTATGTTAAAAATTATGCTTGCTAGTTAATACCTATTTGCAGTTTATTATCTGCTAGTCACTTTTGCATGTAATAACTCATTTACTTCTTACAATATCCTCATAAAGTTTTTATTTTTAACTATGTGTGGGATCCAGGACTTAAATTATAAAAGTGCACAATACCGCCTCAATAAATAATTGATTAAACAAATGAATAAATGAATAGTCAAAGGAACCGGTATAGAAAGCTCACCCTGAGTATTTTAAGACAGGTGCATATATCTTAGTCATTTAAGAGATATCTTTCTCTTAAATCATCCTGGTTTACACAGGCAGAGGAAAATTTAAAAAAAAAGAAAGACAAGGAGAGGCAAATTAAATGAAGGGGAATGCTAGTCTGCTATTGAGAATATATTTCTGTATTTTAACTAATTAAACTAGTTGTCTGCTATGGTTTCAATGTATCCTTCAAAAGGTCATATCTTGGAAACTTAATCCCCAAAGCAAGAATGTTAAGAGGTGGTCCCTAATAAAAAGTGATTGGGTCACAAGGGCAGAGCCCTCATGATAGATTAATATCATTATCTTTGGAGTAGGTTAAATATACAGCACAAGAGTGGGTTGTTACACAGCAAGTCCAGTCCCTGGTTTCTCTTTCTGTCCTGTGCACTCATTTCCACTTTCTGCCCTTCTGCCATGAGATGACCCTTGCCAGTTGCTGGCACCATGCTCTTAGACTTCTCAGCATCCAGAACCACGAGCTAAACCTATGTTCTTTATAAATTACCTAGTTTGTAGTATTCTGTATAAGAACAGAAAACAAACTCAGACATCACCTTATCTTAAATTAGACTAAACTTTAGATAAGTCGATTTAACTGTTCATGTTTGTCATGAAGACTGCAGGAACAAAAGGAAGGAAGAAGGGAAAGAAGGAGGAAAAAAATATGGGAGAAGGAGAAGATGGAGATGAGAGCTAGGGCGTGTCATGTGAAAAGAGGACCTTTGATCCAACAGGTATTTATGAAGAGTTTAAAATCTATTAGGCTGGGGGCTACCCCCTGGTGATATATTGATTTAAAAAAACAAACATGATCAAGACTGTTTCATTCATAAGGCTTATAGTATATTAAGAAGACAACATAAAATAAACATCATATAAAAGTAGGATTACAAATCATGGTTAAGTGCTACTAAGAAGTGGATAAATGCTCTGAGAACATATCAGAGGAATTTAATTTAGATTTAGGGGTCTGGGAAGGATTCCCTGAGAAAAGAATACTTAAATTGAGAGTTGCAGATGAATAGGAATTACCACTCCATAAAGAGTAGGGAGAATCGCATTTCAGGCAGATAACTAACAGAAGTAAAAATCTGAAGATAGGAAAGAGTTTGATATAGAAAAGAACTTTAACAAATGTCAGTATACTTTATTGCCTTGACTTGGCAAAAAAAAATTGACAATGGTAAGGTAGGATAATCCAACGGGACTTGTTCATCATGTTAAGGATTTCAGTAGGGATTCCTTTTTCATCTTTTATCTCAAGTTTAATGAGCACCTATTAAAATATGTTAAGCTATGGAAAAATATAATTAGTTTATGTTATAAAAATCAAAGAAAGCTGGCAGCATTGGAGGCAGAAGTGATGAAATATCTAAGAAGGAGGCCTAAGAGAAGGTGAGTTAAGGGGATATTGTAATAATCCATCAGAGAGAGGATCTTGAATAAGATTAGGAAGTGCATATGACAGCTGCTGATGAAGGGGTGCTTTGGAGACAGAAGTTGGTCACAATTTGTGGATTAGAGATAACAGGTAAAAGAGAAAATATTAATTTCACTCTAGTTTGTGAAGAGGTGAGAATTCAAGAGTAAGATTATGAACACTTTTAAATTAGAAATGCTGGAGAGACACTTAAGTAGAGATGTTAAAAAGGCAGTAGTGGATCCATAAGGGTGTCTCCCAAAAGAGAGGCCACGTGAGTGATAGGAAATGGCAAATACTAGTGTTTGGAGGGCGTTAAGTCATACATGGGGAAGATCACTTAAGGAAGGAATGTAGAGAGGGAAGAAAAAGGCTTTCATATTTAGGAGTGTGTCAGGGAAAGTCAATACTAGAGACAGAAATGTAGTGATTAGAAAAGAAAAAGGAAAGCCAGTCAACAGAGTATGACGGAAGCCAGTAGAGTCTCCAAAAAGGATGGTGGTCAGCTGTGAAATGTGCTGGAAAGTTAAGTACGATGAAGACAGGGAAGTATTCTTTGGATTTCCAACACAGAGGTCATTAGTGTCTTCAGCCAAAGCTGTTTTAGAGTCATGAGCTCAGAAACAAGATGTGAGTGGTAGGGTAAAGGACGGCAAGGAAGCGACAGCGTATATAAGAACTGTCACTTTTGAAAAGCTTCAGAGTGAATTAGAGTAGATTATGGAAGATCTGGAGAAAAATGAAAGGCAAGAGTAGAATTTATTAACATGTAAATGCTGATTGGAGAATACAGTAAGAAACAAGGTGAAGATGGAGGAAAAAGAGGGCCTGCCTGCAAAGCTACAAAGGAAAATAAAAAGGAAGCATGTGAAAGTAAGGACACAAAAGTTAAGAACAGGAAAAAGCAAGTAAATAAAATTGAGTTGAGCTTGGTGTTGACAATAAGAAAACCTAAAATTCAAAGAAGTGATGGTTTATACTACAGAGGTTCACTGGGAGGCCTGAGAGTTGGTCCTCAGTGATAATGTGAACGTCGTATGGATTACACGCCCTCATTTTCTGCCACTATTTATGGGTGCAGTCAATTAAGCTTAGCAACATTACACAGTAGTGCAGAGCTATTGCATTTCCCATCCTGTGGGGCTGTCAGTACACAGAGTCATTTTCCAACTGTCAGGGCAGAGGATCCGGTCTCTGGATAGTGATTACACTCCTCTGAATGTTTATGTGCAAACTCTTCTACCCAGAGGAGAAACTATTACAATGAATACTCTCAGGGAACGATGCACTGTTTCCTTTTGCGTTCTTAACGCAGCATAACTAAGCTATCAAATAAATCAGAGACGCACAGACATTCCTTAGGAATTATTTTTCTTGAATTAAAATGGATTGCCAGGGACCAGCTCTCTATTCATGTATTCTCTCCCTTTTTCTTTCATTTTGCCAAGCCTTGTGCTATGCCTTTTATTCATTAATTTATTCAGAAAAATGTAGAAGGCTCTTATAGATCAAGGTCTAGAAAACATTGCAGTGAAGAGGACAATCATGTTCTGGCTTTAATAGAGCATATGTTCTAGTGAAGGAGACATACTTTATATTTATTTATTTCAGAGCATTCTTTGAAGTTTACAATCCTTTGGAACTCACCGCAACCTTGAGCAGAAGGCAAAATAAATATTCAATCTCATTTTAAAGGTAAAGTGACATAGATTTTCATAATGGCATACCACCATGGTTCTTTGAAGTGTGGTCTCCAACCAGGATCAACTAGAAACTTATTAGAAGTGCAAATTCTTTGGCTCCAACCTAGACCCAATAAACTAGAAACTCCTGAATGAGGCCCAAAAAGATGCTTACCATGACTTCCAGGTGATTCTGATATATGTTCAAGGTTGAGAATATGCGAGCTTGGGAAATAATCCTACCTGTTTGGCCTCAGTTTAAGAAAATAATTACTATCTATTTTTTGTTGTAAAAAATAATAAATCTGTGCATGGGGTCACAAATGTAAATGATTACAGGTATCAAGCAGACAACATCAAACAATAAGCATGGCCAGGCATAAGAGAAAACAATAAAGTAAGTGAGCTGACAAGTGAAAGAAGTGATTAGTAGAAACTTCAATGAATTTGAAACAGCTAAGGCCTTCTAGAAAACAAAATTCAAGAAAAATCAGAAACCTGAATTTGTGTATATGTGTATGTTTGTGTATAATCTCTTAATTATTAAATATAAACAAATACTATAGTTGAAAATCATAAATTTGTGAAAAAAAAAAATTAGAGAGAGAGAATGAGAGTTTGAGACTGAGTACTCGTGGGCTAAATTGTGAGAAGTCTATCAGACTGTGAACTTTGGCTCTGTTTCTGAGGCCCGCAGAGGAAAGAAATATCTTTGTGGGAAAAGGTGAGTGTTGTTGTAGGAAGGGTTGATTACATGGCAAGGTAGAATTGGTAGCATCCTATGATGGACCTCTGCCATGATGGTCTTAAGGAGGGTCATACAGATGATAAACAGGATAATCACACATATTACTACTAATTAAGATATCCAACTAAGATTCAAAAAAAAAAAAAAAAAGAAAGAGGTTTGGAGCCCGTGGCACAGTGGTTACAGCACCAGCCACATACACTGAGGCTGGCGGGTTTGAACCCAGCCTGGACCAGGGATGACAACTGCAACAACAACAACAGAATAACCAGGCATTGTGGTGGGTGCCTGTAGTCCCAGCTACTTGGGAGGCTGAGGCAAGAGAATCACTTATGACCAAGAGTTTGAGGTTGCTGTGAACTGTGATGCCACAGCACTCTACCGAGGGTGACATAGTGAGACTCTGTCAAAAAAAAAAAAAAAAAAGAAAGAAAGAAAGAAAGAAAAAAAATTGCATTTGCAATGCTTTTAAATACATGTCACCTACTGAGCTCCAAGTATCAAAGGGACAGAGGTGACCAGGTAAGGCCAGGAATGGGAATTGTGGTTTAAAGAGAGGTCTCACAATGTTCAGACAGGCAACATGTTGTATATTAAAATGACAGAGAAAAGATGCAATATATGTGGTATAAAAATATAAGATAGAAAGATATTCTTATTCTAAGTATAGGAAAGGAGATAGTATTTTAGAAGTAAGACAAAATTAACTAGCAAAAATGGCACAATAAAATCTGGGGTTATTTTTGTTTCTGTCCTTTAAAAATGTACTGCATAATAACTTTGTTCTTGGGTCACTGAAGGTGACAATTGCCAGCAGGTGAAGAGAGGCACAGAAATGACTCATCTCTCTGAGATCAACCAAAATGACAGAAAATAATTACGGCTATCCTCTTTATTTCTATTATTTTCAGTGGAAACAAAACAGAAAATGGCAAATAGGCAATACGACAAATTTCAAAAGGACCTCCCACTATAATTGAGAACTCATGCCCTGGAAATAGTGTCTACGGAGGCTGCCAATGACACTATTTCTGCAAAAATAAATGCCTCCGTTAAACCCCCAAAGAAGTTGGTTTTTCTTGCCGCCTTCCACTCAAGTTACACAGTAACATAGAATTCAGTTCAAGGCCAAATTGGCAAATTTGCAAATATATTATCTACTTCAGTATGTCATTACCTGTATGACATGTTTTTCACATGATTGCAAACTGACATGAACCAAGATAAAAAATGGCTGTTTTTATTTTTTTAATGTCCTTTACTAACATGGGAAAAATAAGTCTTAAAAATCCTAGTTCAAGTTCAGTTTTATACTACTCATTGGATAATCTTACTAGGACAAAGAGCAGGAGACAGTTTCTAAGGGAAAAACAGTAACTCCCCATGGCATTGTTTTAAGCCCTAGCATTGCTGCATCCTCAGTGGGCAACAGGGTGGAGCACCCCTGTGCCTTTGCAAAAACGCTCTGCTCACGGCTCACCCTCCATTTACACCTGAACTTAGCAGAGTTCTCTTTATCCTTCATGATCTATCAAAGATGATACCTGCAATGTGGAGCCTTTCTATACTACTGGAGGCAGAACTGTTTACTTTCTGTTTCCATAGCACTTTGCTCATTGTCTCTGATATTTCTCTCATATTTTTATTATTTTATAACTGTTTCACATGGGTATCGTCTACTTTATCATGAGTTTCTACAAAGTGATCCCTTATCTACCTCATCTATTCCCCAGAATTTATCAGAAAAACTGCAAAATGTTTACTAAAGAAGCAAAGATCTGAATGGATGAATGAGTAAAGAAATGAAAGAAATTATGACATTCAGGGCAGGGTACATTTCATTAATACAAGGCCAAAGTTTTGCCTTTGTCATATGTAAATGATTTCATCAGGATGTAGGAAACTACAGCTGAGCTTAGTAATTCACTATAAGAACCAGGGTATACATACACATTGTAATTCCAATGTTGATATATCCAAAAACAGGCAGAGAAAGGAAATATGTGAATTGTATCCAACTGATGTCTCAAAGTAGTCAAGTCAGAGGATTCATTCTATTTCCCAATATCATTCCTCCAGGAGTTTCAATAATTATAATTAGACTTTTTCAGGAAAGTGCCATAGCTTAATTTTTTAATATGATCTTATGGTTTCTAATATTAACAGTTTCAAATACATCTGATCTTCCACTAGGAAATGCAATAGCATATCCAATGTTTGCCTGGCCCAAGAAGTGGGCAGAGTAATTTGAGACTATGATATTTCATATTCAATACTTTTGATAAATTTAATTCTGTTTCACCTTTGGATAAGGGTGGGAAACTTAGGAACACTTTCTCTTCATAAAATGGTGGTTGTATCTTATTTTTATGTTTACACTTTCAAAATGTATTTTTAAGATCATGTCTATTTTCTCTTTTGTTAAAGATAGTAAAGAATATTTCATCAAGAGAATGTTTACATTTTTGCCCCATATGTATTCACAAATGTATACAAAGCAGCAAATGCCTGAACCCATGGAAAATGATACACAATTTGACTGAAAGGAGTGAGAAATTGCAGTTCTGTGTCATTTCTTACGAGGGAAAATAAAGAAAATTGCTTGGAAAACAGAAAACTCATGGAGAAGCGTCAGCAATTGCAGAAGGATTGCTACTTCATGAGGCATTTTTCCTTATTACTTCTATCTTTAAGTAGAATATGCAGGGGTCTGTTTATGCATGAATTTGTTCCTCAGTTTTGCACTACGATTGTCATTGAGACCTAGCCATCAACACTGTCTTCAGAGGATCTTGGACAGTGTCAAGAAGAGAAGAGGGGGGCTCAACTGTGTACCTGCAGAGGAATTCAGAAACGACAGGTGAACGGCCTATTTCAGATTCCCAAACACGGCAGCACCAATTACTCCTACACAGGTCTGTGTCACTTACGCCGTAGGCTTAAGAAGCTTACAGAAAAATATGCAAGGCCTAACTCTCTTAGTATGAAGCAAAAAGAAATTTTTATGCCGTTGATTTTAATTTCCCAGATTTCCTACCTTCATTTCAATCTATATGTGTATTTTTCTGTGTTAACTAGTCAGGGCCAGTCACATTTACCTCATATATCATTTTCAGATATTCAAATTCTCTCGAGTGCTTTCTCTAATGACAAGTCCAGTCTTCTGTTGTGACACAATTCTGCTCATGTTGCTAATTTCTTCATTTTCCTGCCCCTACCCTCTCTCTTTATTGCAAAGTATCACTTGAGACTAAATGAGATTTTTTTGTTGTTGTTTTTTAAGCCTTCAACTGTCCTGCTGCTCAATTTCCAGCTGAAGTTATAATCTTCTGTTTGGGATCCTATAGTTGATTACTGTTGAAATGACTGTAATACTCATTATCCACCATTTGTTGGAAGAGTGGAAGAAGACTGTGATTAAATAAAAATTGGCTTGGTTTTTGCTTCGAACTTCTACTACATTATTTTAAGGACTTAATCAAAATTTTGCTGTTGATGTCTCTAAATGTTTTTTTCTGTCACTTGCTTGGTCAGAACACATGTGGTAGGCTGAATTATTAGCCATTATATACCACTGTGGGATGCATCCTTTCCCAGGACCCTTGCAGTTGGTCGCACTGGAGACTAAGTGTACACTTCCATCTTGATGTTGTACTCAGTGTGACTCACTTTGACGGATAAGGCTTGAAATGTTACATGCATGTCTGAGCTTTGTCCTCTCACACCTCTGCCATATTTGTAAAAAGAACTCATTTTATTAAGACTCTGGTCCCAGAAGGATGGTAGATGCAGAAGTATACGTGGGTTCGACTTACACCCTGGCACCCGCTATGGATTAGAAAACCAAATTCCCTGCCCACTCACACAAAAGCCAGAGAGAATAATTGGTTGCTTCAAATCACTTTAGCTTTGGAACTATTTACTGTGCAACAATGCTGACTAATACAACCACCCACTTCTATGACTATGAGTAAAAAAAAGTACATTATTAACTTCAGTCACATCATCAATTAACATTCACAAAGTAGTGACTGTGTGTAGAAATATGAATTCTGAGGAACCATAAAAACACAGAAGTTGTGAATGCTACTCTGGAATATTCTGATGGAAGGGCATGCCATTCCTCACATTCATTATTTTAATAACATTTACTGAGAGCTTACTCTATGTCCAACAACTTCCTGGAAGAACAAAGATAAACAAGGCACAGGCCTGACCTCTATGAGCTCAAGGCCTAGGAGGAGCAGACAGACTTCTGAACAAAGCGCTACTGTACAAAGTTCTCAGATTGCAAGTGTATTTGAATTATACACAGCACAGTGATCTGGAGCCTGCCATGTCATGAATCCAGGCTCAACCACGTCCCTCACCTTTATTTGCCGTGGTTCCTTACTTATAAAAGCTGGAGAATTAACACTGAAGACAGTGCCTAATACATATCATCAACTCAATGTTAGCTATTATGATCACTAGTAATATTATTATCAACATCAGCAGCAGCATTATTAAATGTAAAGTAGCCAACATTTCCTTGACTATGGCACGTGCAGAGACATTGAGAGCACCATGTGAAACGCTAAGGGGGATTAGAAAAGAAATGAAGCAAGGCTCCATTCTCAAGGAGCTTACCAGAAACATTCAGATGAAAAGGTCAGTAATTATGAAGGATGAAAAGAATGGTAACTGAAAAAAATCATATAACGTATACCTTGTCAATGCTAACAAATTAAAACAAAATTATTTCACGTCCATATAACCACCTAGACCTGACCAGTTAAGGTTTCTCACCTGTGTGGTGATGTCCCTCTCAACCTTGCTGAGGACAACATTATATAAAATTATTTTTGGTATATATAATTAAAATTAAAATTAAATACTTTATGTTGCCTCCTTAATAAATTGACATAGTCTGAACTACACGCTTAGAAGCATAGTCTCAGGAAATAAATTTCAATATAATTCTATTCAAGTTGTATATACTGGTGTGGAGCCTTATCTCTGACATTCGTAAATGAAAAATATAAAATTGAATCAGGTTTACAGAGCTAGCCTTACTTACCAAATTTCAAATCCAGACTCAGTGCCTAAAATATTCCTTAAATGAGTCTAAATTATTAGATTAACAAGGTTAACCATAGTATCTAATTTCCATCCCCAAAATGTGTAAAGACCCAGAATAAGCATTTTATTAAAGTTTAAGGTAACAGATAAAAGTGGCCATAAGATAATGTATAATTTCAAGTGTATGTGTGACTGAACCCTGGGGAGGGCCAGTTTCTAGGGCTTGGTCTAGGTGATTAGTTTAGTGCAGTTCAGGTGAAAGTGCAGAGGTGGGGTAGGGAATGGACTTGTGGCAGAGGTAAAGGTCTGGAAAAGGCCAAAATTCATTACAAGTTGTCTCAGTAAAACACCCCACCCTTTTTGAGAATTAAAACCTGCATTCCTGCCTGAGGCCAGTAATCAAAGGCACAGGAAAATGTTTTTGCTGTTTGTTTTCTAGTATCTTAAACTACAGGAAATGGCTCAACAGAACTGTCCAAAGGTCATGAGATCATTTTCACTAGAAATAAAGTCAACCAAAATCACAAACTACAGTTAAAAAACAATAGCCCAAAGCCACAACATGTGATACTGGTCACAGAGACCTGAGCTCAACCTCTGAAAATCTCCCTTTAAAAAGCCCTGTATTTCTGTTTAAAGAAGGGATGACAGGCTCGGCGCCTGTGGCTCAGCTCGCTAAGGCGCCAGCCACGTACACCTGAGCTGGCAGGTTCGAATCCAGCCTGGGCCGGCCAAACAACAATGACAGCTGCAACCAAAAAATGGCCAGGTGTTGTGGTGGGCGCCTGCAGTCCCAGCTACTTGGGAGGCAGAGGCGGGAGACTCGCTCGAGCCCAGGAATTGGAGGTTGCTGTGAGCTGTGATGCCACCGCACTCTAACCAGGGTGACAGCTTGAGGCTCTGTCTCAAAAAAAAAATAAAAAAATAAAA
>CAUYRH010069903.1:0-16115 GCA_963574655.1 Perodicticus potto
CCTCCGCCTCCCAAGTAGCTGGGACTACAGGCGCCCGCCACAACGCCCAGCCATTTTTTGGTTGCAGCCATCATTGTTGTTTGGCGGGCCCGGGCTGGATTCGAACCCACCAGCTCAGGTGTACGTGGCTGGCGCCTTAGCCCGCTGAGCCACAGGCGCCGAGCCTATTTATTTATTTTTTAGTAGAGACAGAGTCTCGCTCTGCTCAGACCGGTCTTGAACTCTCTGAACTCACGCAATCCACCTGCCCACAGTGCTATAGGCATGAGCCACTGCTCAGCCACTTGCAATTTTTGTATCTGTCTCAGCGGTTCTTTTTTTTCTTTGCAGTTTTGGCTGGGGCTGGCCACCCCTGGTATATGGGGCCAGCGCCCAACTCCCTGAGCCACAGGCGCCGCCCACTGTCTCAGCAGTTTTGTTTGTGACTTGTGAGGCCAAGAGAGGAGTCCATCCATGCCTGTGAGGTCTTCTTGTGCGGAAGTGTGTGCAGCCATCCTGGGTGCCACCAGGTCATGGTTTGTGATTAGGCGCTTGTCTGGTCATCAGCCCTGTGTCTGGCTGTCTCTGGTTCTACCTGTGACTTCAGAGTGAGGTATAGGGGGAAGTGGCTGCTTTACCTTGTGAGACCTGTGGCTGTTCCTGAATTCATGGCTGGGTGTATGCCACCCCTGGCAAGTGTCTGGGCTCCACAGTGTCTGGTATGTCAGCCACACTAAGTGTGTTGCTATCTAGACCTATGGTTGTGTCACCTTACAGTACCTGTGACTTTGTCACCTCTGGGTCTGGGATATTAGGGCCCTGTGTTGCTATGTTACACTAGATAATCAGGTATATCTATGATTGTTGTCCTTTGGATATGTGACAGACCATCCAACATCTGTCACCCTGTGAGTGGTTGTGACCATGGTGGGTGTGTACCTATCCAGCTCTGGATGGCTGTGTCAGCCTTTGTGTCAGATGTAGAGCATGAACGAGTGCCTGTCCTTGTGCTTGTGTCTCCACATGAGTTGCTGTGTGTGTCCAGACTTAGCATCACCACGTTAGTTGGCTGTGTTTGACACTTGTCTCATTTGGGTTGTGTCCCTCTAGACAGGTTTTTTTGTTTGTTTTTTTTCTTGAAACAGAGTCTCACTTTGTCACCCTTTGTAGAGTGCTGTGGCATCATAGCTCACAAAAACTTCTAACTCCTGGGCTTAACCACTTTTCTTGCCTCAGCCTCCCAAGTAGCTGGGAGTATAGGTGCCCACCACAAAACCTGGCTATTTTTATTTTATTTATTTATTTATTTTTTTTGAGACAGAGCCTCAAGCTGTCACCCTGGACAGAGTGCCATGGCATCACTGCTCACAGCAACCTCCAATTCCTGGGCTCTAGCGAGTCTCTTGCCTCAGCCTCACAAGCAGCTGGGACTACAGGCACCCGCCGCAACGCCCGGCCATTTTTTGCTTGCAGCCATCATTGTTGTTTGGCGGGCCGGGCTGGATTCGAACCTGCCAGCTCAGGTGTACGTGGCTGGCATCCTAGCCCGTTGAGCCACAGGCGCCGAGCCTATTTTTATTTTATTTTTATTATTTTTATTTTATTTATTTATTCATTTTTTTGAGACAGAGTCTTACTCTATCTCCCTTGGTAGAGTGCTGTGGCATCACAGCTCATAGCAACCTCAAACTCATGAGCTCAAGTCATTCTCTTGCCTTAGCCTCCCAAATAGCTGGGACTACAGGCACCTGCTGCAACGCCCAGCTATTTTTTTTGTTGCAGTTGTTTAGGTGTATGTGGCTGGGGCCGTAACCACTGTGCTACAAGCGCCGAGCCTATTATTTTTATTTTATTTTTTTTTATTGAAACAGAGTCTTACTTTGTCACCCTTGGTAGAGTGCCATGGTGTCATAGCTCACCGCAAACTCAAACTCTTGGGCTCAAGTGATTCTGTTGCCTCAGCCTCCCTAGTAGCTGGGACTATAGGCACTTGCCCATGCCCAGCTATTTTTTGTTTGTTTGTTTAAAAGGCCCAGGCAGTCGGCTCAGCGCCTGTGGCTCAACAGGCTAAGGTGCCAGCCACATACACCTAAGCTGGCGGGTTTGAATCCAGCCCGGGCCTGCCAAACAACAATGGTGGCTGCAAAAATGGCTGGGTGTTGTGGCGGGCGCCTGTGGTCCCAGCTACTTGAGAGGCAGAGGCAGGAGACTCGCTTGAGCCCAGGAATTGGAGGTTGCTGTGAGCTGTGAGGCCACAGCACTCTATCCAGGGTGACAGCTTGAGGCTCTGTCTCAAAAAAAAAAAAAAGAAGAAGAAGGCCCAGGCCGTGTTCAAACCCACCAACCCCAGAGCATGTGGCCAGTGCCCTAACCACTGCGCTATGGGCACCCAGCCCCAGCTATTTTTAGAGGTGAGGTCTCACTCTGGCTCAGGCTGGTCTCAAACTCTTGAGCTCAGGCAATCCACCCGCATCGGCCTCCCAAGTGCTGTGATTACAAGTGTGAGCCACCACGCCTGGCCTAGGACAGGTGTTCTGTGTCATTACCAGGTGTATCCAAGAGTGGCCATGGGTGGCCTGATGGTGTCCTTTTTTCTTTTCTTTTTTTTTTTTTTTTTGTAGAGACAGAGTCTCATTCTATCGCCCTCGGTAGAGTGCCATGGAGTCACAGCTCACAGCAACCTCTGCTCTTGGGCTTAGGTGATTCTCTTGCCTCAGCCTCCCAAGTAGCTGGGACTACAGGCACCCGTCACAATGTCCAGCTATTTTTTGATGCAGTTCGGCCGGGGCCGGGTTTGAACCTGCAACCTTCGGTATATGGGGCCGGTGCCCTACTTGCTGAGCCACAGGCATCACCCTGGTGTCCTTTTTTCCCTCCCTTTCAGGGAGCCATTTGTGCAAGCCAAGCTGCGACCTGAGGATGGCCTCTACCTCATTCACTGGAGCATCAGCCATCTCTACCGCCTCATCCTTACAGTGGCCCAGCGTGGCCAGGTGGGCCTAGGGAGGGGTTCCTGGGCTGGGGCTGGGCACACTCCTTGCCTGAACTCCTGCTCACCACCTGCACCACCTGCACACAGGCCCTAGGCAACACACAGAGCCTGCGCCTCCGGAAGTTCCCCATTGAGCAGCAGGCTGGTGCCTTTGTTCTGGAGGGCTGGGGCTGCCCTTTCACCAGTGTGCAGGAGCTGCGGGCTGCCTTGCAGGGCTGTGTGCTGCGGGCCGGGGATGACTGCTTCTCCCTGCGCCGCTGCTGCCTGCCACGGCCAGGAGGTATGATGATAGGGATTGCCAGGCAGGGTAGCATCTCTTCCCCCTACCTGCCCTCAGTGACATCACTCCTGCCCCCAGAAATCTCCAATCTCATCATCATGCGGGGACCTCAAGCCAGCAGCAGGTCACTCAACCTCAGCCAGCTCAGCTTCCACCGGGTTGGCCAGGACGAGATCACCCAGGTGGGTGGGGAACATGGGGGCTAGGGCCAACTGTCCCCATGGCGATTTCAGCTGCCAGCTGTCCTTATGGCAATTTCTGTGCTGTGTTCCCACAGCTGTCCCACTTGGGTCAGGGCACAAGGACCAATGTGTACGAGGGTCTACTGCGAGTGGAGGGTGGGGACCCTGAGGAGGCCAAAGTGGATGGGAGAGACCCCCCAATGCCCTGCAGGAACTGTGGGCAGGAACTACGAGTGGTGCTCAAAGTATTGGACCCAAGTCACCATGACATTGCCTTGGTGAGTAGGCAGCGTGACCCATGTGTCTACTGACTAGGTCACGAAGGCTGGATGGGAAGGGCCGGGTTTGCAGCCCTCTGATCTGCCTTTGTTCCCACAGGCCTTCTATGAGACGGCCAGCCTCATGAGCCAGGTATCCCACGTGCACCTGGCCTTTGTACACGGCGTCTGTGTACGCGGCTCTGAGAGTGAGTGGGCCCCGCCACACCCAGGCCCCTTTTCTAGGTCCAGCCCTCCACTTGTACCCACTCCTCGAGTAGTACCCCCACCCTCAACGTCCAGCCACCCTACCTATGACTATTTCTCCACTCCCTCCTGCACTGTTGCCTGGGCTACACCTTGACTTTCAGCCTATACCTAAAGCCCTGCCTATATGCCAGGCATCAACTTATATCCCTTGACCTTACCGCACCCAACTTTTGTCTACACCCTGATTCCTGGCTATGCCCTGATTAACATCTGCAATCCGCATACCTGCACAGCCCAGCCCCTATCCACCCTCTGACCCCATCAGCACTAGTGCTCTGGGATGACCCCAGCCCTGTCAAGCCCCTGCATATAGCATATCAAGTCCTACTGAAAGCCCAGCTAAGGGCACTTCAACTCTGTGTGGACCTCAAAAAGTCACCTTGTACAGGCGACTCCAGACCTACTGTCCCTCAACCCCATCCCCACGTGTGGACATTTCTCTTACTTTCACCTTGGCACTGACCATGCCCCAACCAGCCTATTCTAGAATCCTTTTTTTTTTTTTTTTGAGACAGAGCCTCAAGCTGTCACCCTGGATTGAGTGATGTGGCCTCAAACTCACAGTAACCTCCAATTTCTGGGCTCAAGCGAGTCTCCTGCCTCCGCCTCCCAAGTAGCTGGGACTACAGGCACCCGCCACAACACCCGGCCATTTTTTGGTTGCAGCCATCATTGTTGTTTGGTGAGCCCGGGCTGGATTCGAACCTGCCAGCTCAGGTGTACATGGCTGGTGCCTTAGCCCGTTGAGCCACAGGTGCCGAGCCTGGACCCCTATCTCTTATCCCATGAAAAAATTAACTCAGCTGGATGCAGTGGCTCCCACCTGTAATCCTAGCACTCTGGGAAGCCAAGGTGGGTGGATTGCCTAAATTTAGGAGTTGAGACCAGCCTTAGTCTGAGCGAGACCCTGTCTGTAAAACTAGCCGGGCATTGTGGCAGGTGCCTCTAGTCCCAGTTAGTCAGGAGGTTGAGGTAAGAGAATTACTTGAGCCCAAGAGTTTGAGGTTACTGTGAGCTATGATGCCACAGCACTCTACTGAGGGTGACAAACTGAGACTCTGTCTCAAAAAAAAAAAAAATTAACTCAACATGTATTAAAGACGTAACTGTAAGACCTAGCACTATAAAACTACTAGAAGAAAACTAGGGTAAGACCTCAAAAGCACAGGCAACAAAAATAAAAGGAGACAAATAAAATTACATTAAACCAAAAAGCTTCTGCATAGCAAAGGAACCAACAGAGTGAGGAAACAACCTCTTGAGCAGGAGAAAATATTTGCAAATTACTCACCCAATAGGAGATTAATATCCAGAATATACAAGGAACTAAAACAATTCAATAGAAAACAACCACAAATGATCCCCTTAAAAGTGGACCAAGGACATGAATTGACATTTCTCAAAAGAAGATATACAGACAAATGGCCAGAAACTATATGAAAAATTGCTTAGCATCACTAATCATCAGGGAAATGCAAACCAAAACCACAATGAGATAGATATCATTTCACCCCAGTTAGAATGAATGCAATTGTTCTAATTTTTTTGAGATAGAGTTTCACTCTATCACCCTGGGTAGAGTGCTATGGCGTTGTCATAGCTCACAGCAACCTCAAACTCTTGGGCTCAAGTGAATAGCTGGGACTACAGGCTCCTGCCATGACACCCGGCTAGTTTTTCTATTTTCATTAGAGACAGGGCCTTGCTCTTGCTCAGGCTGGTCTTCAACTGAGCTCAAGCAGACCACCCGCCTCAGCCTCACAGAGTGCTGAGATTACAGGAGTGAGCCACTGCTCCTGGCCTGCAATGAATGTTCTTAAGAAGACCAAAAAAACAAAAGTATAGATGCTGGCAAAGATGTGGAGAAAAGGCAACTCTTACACACTGTTGGTGAGACTATTAGTTAGTATAACTAATCTGAAAAGCAGTGTGGTGATTTCTCAGAAAGTAAAACAGAACTACCACATGATCCAGAAATCCGACTTCTGGGTATGTATCCAAAGGAGAAGAATCAGTATCCTAAGAGGGCACCTGCACTCCTGCATTTGTGAGCACTGTTCACAGCAGCAAAGCCACAGAATCAACCTAAGTGCATCAGTGGACAAACGGATAAAGAGAATGTGGTCTCCACACACAATGGAACATGGTTTGGCCATAAAAAGAATAAAATCACGGCAGCGCTGCAACAAGGATGGGAATGCAGGTCAGTGTGATAAATGAAATAAGCCAGATGCCGAAGGACAAAATACCACATATTCTGACTCTTACCTAGGAGTTAAAAAGGGGACCTCACAGACATGGAGAACAAAGCAATAGGTCCCCGAGACCGGGAAGAGAGGGTGATTGTGGGTATAAACACATAGTTAGATAGAAAAAACACACTATCACGTTTGACACAGACGAGGGTGACTATTCTTTTTTTTTTTTTTTTTTTTTGAGACAAAGCCTCAAGCTGTCTCACTTGATAGAGTGCCATGGTATCACAGCTCACCACAACCTCCAATTCCTGGGCTCAAGCGAGTCTCCTGCCTCAGCCTCCCAAGTAGCTGGGACTGCAGGCGCCCGCCATTTTTTTTTTTTTTTTTGGTTGCAGCTATCATTGTTGTGTGGTGGGCTCAGGCTGGATTCGAACCCGCCAGCTCAGGTGTACGTGGCTGGCGCCTTAGCCCGTTGAGCCACAGGCGCCGAGCCGAGGGTGACTATTCTTAGCAATAATATTCTGTATATTTCAAAGTAACTAGAAGAGAGGACTCAAAATGACACCCACACAAATGGTAAAGACTCAGGGTGAGGGATTAACCAGTCTTAATTTAACCTGACTCCAAATATACTAGCTTGATCATGGCACATTCTACACATGTAACAAACACTCGCACATACCCCATAAATAAATAAAATACTATATATCAATACAAGAGAAAAAAAACATTTCTCTCTTGCTGTACCTTGGATGATATTCCATCTTGGAAACTGGCTGCTGAAGGAATACTACAGTGAGCAGCATAATACTTACCCCAGTTTTGAAACAAAAGCAATGCCATATTTATAAACAGAGATTTGGAGGGCCGAAGGGATGAATCCTGCTTCATTAAATACACAAAACTCACTGGTTATTTCCTCTCGTGACCTACTACCCTCAATGAGGGGGGAAACCCTCTTGAGGACGGTCCATTTATGCACAGCTCAAAGCAAGAATTGAATTATTTAACTACAGAATGGGTAGTCTAAAGAAATAAATATTAACGTTTATTAGTACTTTTATTTTAAATATTGAAACACTAATATAAACATTAGGGGCCCATTTGTCACGAGTTTATTTGCAGCTTCAAGATAGGTTTATATAACAAATGGAAATCAAGTACGTATTTGTATAAAGAGACCTTTACCTGTCTAAGAGGAAGAGACTAAGAGAGAATGGTCACTATCCTTGAAATGTGTATCCTGTTGCCTTAAAAGTAGCACAGTTTCTCAGGCCTGGATTTTTTTTTAATAAATAATTAAGATTATTTGAAGTCACATCGCATCTCCAAAATTTCAAAGATGCAACTGTATCACACCAAAAAGTAGTTGAATTCAAGTGGCTCACTATTCAAGGACAAGGGGTCAAATTCATTCAGGCAGTGAACAGATAATTCCAACTGAATTTAACTGTTTATAGTCCAGATTATTTTCCTTTTAAAACAGTTGATTTTTCTTTCAAACCATTTCAGTCTTTTTTGCCAAACCATTTATGTGAGTAGCTACAACTTTTAACACGAAAGCCACCAAAAACTCAGATATACTTACAAGACCTCTTCATTGACAATCAATATTGAATTACATTAAAAGCTAATTTTTCAATCTCATTCACTGTAACTTCCTTTAAAGAGAAGGATAGAGTTATGCGCTGATTTACCTGCGAAAATAGATTTGTTGGTTATTTACAAATGTGTTCAATAAAATACGTGGGATTACACATGAGCCCTCCACAAAAATCAATGTTAATAAAGTCATGATTCCTTTCAGCATCTAAGAGAAGTTATGAGAAATCAGCAAACAATAAAAGATTAAATTTCACTATCAGTGCAATTTTAAAATAGTTACAAATGTTGAGTCATAAAATGAAGAACGAACAGGGTACAGGTGAAACTTAATAAATGTTGAATATAAATGTCTGCACACAATAACAAAGAAAATGCCATGAAAGCTATGTCAACCAGTTCAATGAAAATATTTCACATTGCATATAAAACCAGCACATTGCACCCCACGATTGCATTTATGTACACAACCATGATTTAATAAAAAAAAAAAAAAAAGAATTTTAATATAAAAGTTGAGCTATTACAGAGATGGCCTACATAAAAAAGAAAGAAAGAAAGAAAAAATGAACACATGTTAACTCATATTCATTTCATTGATGGGGAAGCCAACAGAAGGATCAAGTTGGTTTCAAGGGCATTTGGTGACCTGGACATGCAGAGAAATTTGTAAAAGAGAATGTGTAAGTAAGATTATTAGGTTAAATTAAACTGGTTAATGTCCTACAGGGCAATGAACCACAATCTTTGAGGCCATCTTTGATCCCAGACATAAATCTACAAATTAACAAGGACATGAGAGTCTGGGCCCTCTCAGTAGTAAATGTGCAATAGTGCATCAAACTATTAAACAATCATTGATGGCCTTTTGAGCATTTCCCCAATGTGACATTAATATAGGACACGTTGTCCTCTTTTTCCTTTATTTACAAGTTTGGAATTTTTCTTGACACCCCTGAAGTTATGATTAAAGCAAATAAAAGTGAGATTTTAGTATTATACGTCAGAAGAGCTATTATTAAAAAGTCATCCCCAAATCAGGGAATGTGGAAGCAATTTCTGGAAATAAACTTTAACTTGCATTCTTCCCACCCCTAATTTGAAGTAATTACTCTCCATCTCATAAGCCACTAAGTTTGTCTCCCTTTTGTCTCTCCCTGTTCTAGTTGAGACATGAAAGTCTACTGGCAAAGCCATCTGTTCTTCCCCTCCTCACTCGGGCACAAATTACACAAATTGCTTGCCTACTTTTAGAAGAAACATCACAGTCTGCAATGCTAACGTCCAAAAAAATTTCATCTGGAGAAAAATGCTTCCTTTAGACAAAGTTCTTGTTCTCCAGTTCTAAATTCTCTTTCGGGTGCCTTCTTCAACTGTTAGATTAAAATGCTCCCCTAAAACACTCTAGGACCAAGTGCTCCTACAAATATTGAAAGAAATAAGATTGCATTTCCTTTGGTTATTTACACCCCCTCTCAGCTCCTCTCAGAGTATAAAAGATCAGTAGTAAAGGGGGTAAAAGATGTAGACTCAGGTGAAAAAACAAAGGATTGGAAAAAAAAGTAATTGCTTTGGGCCAGGGCTTTGTCATTTGTTGAACGTGCTGGATTTGGGGGCCTCGCCCTGCTAGAGGAACCCCAGCACTAGGCTAGGAAGCACTGGCCTCTTTCTCTAGAACATACTGAACTTCCTCACAAATGCGCCCCATGAAGCCCAAACTGAGAGAAAGGCTGAGCGTGTAAATACCTCATTAGCTGGGCCTGGGCCTGTTGCCCGGCTCTGATTGGGTTCCCAGTGACTTCTTTTAGACTTCAGGCCAGGACTTATTTTTATGTTAGATCTTGAGGCAATTTATTCAGTTCCCACAAACCCCATGGTATTGGGATTGTGAAAACTTCAAATTCAACAGTGGCAGTCTAAGAAGGGTGTGTGTGGAGCAGACAGAAGGAGGAAGAAAGGCAAAACTCCTCAAAGATACTTAATGAGGTGTACAGCTGTCTTCCTCTGGTGAGAACAATCCAAGTTTAAATCCACCAGTCAATCTCTGGAGCTAAATTCCCACACCCGTTGAGATCATTAGTTGCCCCAGCCTCCTAGTGAAAACCTCTCCTGTACAGGCCATGAGGAGAGAGGGGGAAGTGGACAGGGAACTCCCATTTACTGATCACTAACAGCTCCTAACCCAGTAGCAGGTGCATATGGCAAATTTATTCTTCAAAATAACAAGAAACACGAACCTACAGCCACCGTGTCATCGACTCCTGTGCTCACCTCTAATGCAACAAACTCAGGCTTTGTGTAAAGCTTGGGAAAGCATCGACAGTGCCAGAATTAACTGTGTAACCAGAATAAAACCAGACTTAATGCTTCCTTTGTACTTGACTCCCATCACACGTTCATTGGTGAAGACAGAAATTTACCACAAAGTGAATTGCACGTATGAGGGGCAGCTCGGCACTCTTGGAGGAGGAATGATAAATACCGTCCCAGTTGCCCGGAGACGCCGAGTGCATAGACAGGGGTGGCTCATACAGAGATATTTTTCTCTTGCCAACCTCTGACTAGACTTGGGTTGAGCACCAAGGGCTAAGCTCTGGGTCATACCCATGACTGTCCCACCTTTAGGCTGAGCAGGTCAGCTGAACTACAGTAACCAGCCCTCTTCGGCAGGTGGGAACAATCTGGGCTAAAGGAAAGATAGCACACACGGGGTGCCCAAAGTCGTAGGTGATCCTTCTTAAGAGAGTAATTTAAAAGATTTTTTGAAAGAGTTAGTTTTTCAAAAAGTCATATGTGATTTTTGAAGAAGAAAGGAACTATGTTTTCTAACACACAATCCCAAAACTCTAACCTGCAACCCTAACAAGCTGAGGAGATTGGAAAAATGTGTTGGTAACCAAGCATTCAAGGCCATCGTTACCGCTTTCCATTCCCGATGGAAAGTATGACCTTCACATTGATTCAGTCATCCCTGTAAAAGGTATTTACCGAAAGGCGGCTACACGTGAGCCGTCATTCTAGGACACAGGCTGCAGTGAACAGAACAACAACAGTGACAAAAAGTCTTGTTTACAAAAGTAATATGTGCTCCAAGAAAAATTACTAAATGTGAATAAACTGGAAGAACCACCTAAATCCTCCCAACCAGGAGAAAAAGCAAAAGGAAAAACCACCGTTAACTTTATGACATATATTCTCCTTTTTGCTGCATTTTCAATGTATGTTAATCCATGAGTACATATTATTTCCCCCCAAATAATACTATAGTGTATATAATATTGTGTTATGACTGCTTTTTCAGCTTTCTTATTTATATTTTTAGAGACAGGGTCTCACTCTGTTGCCTGGTGCAGTGGCCCACTGCAGACTTGAATGCTAAGGCTCAACATTGCCTCCTGCCTCAGCCTCACCCTTCCAAGTGGTTGGGACTACAGGCAAGTGCCACCATGCCAAGATAATTTTTTTTGTTTGTTTTTTTTTTTTTTCCTTACAGCTGGGGTGTACGGGGAGGAGTCTCACTATGTTGCCCAGGCTGATCTTGAACTCTTAACCTCAAGCAATCCTCCTGTCTCAGCCTGCTGAGTAGCTGGGATTACAGGTTCAAACCACCACACCTGGCCCTCTAACTGCTTTTTTTGCTCACCATAAGGTTTGTCATTTCCATATGGTGCAGTTTGGTTTAATTTCCTAATTCCAAAAGTGGGACCAACAGCTTTTTTTTCTTCTTACCAGTGAGCTAGCCTCAATAGAGGGGAAAAATATGAATAGGGTAATTAAATGGCTCCCGAGCCCTCCTCAGCCCCTGGGTTGCTAGTTAGGGGAAAGCAAGAGCTGCAGTTCCTACGACTCCCAGATGACTGCAGGGGTGCAGGGGGCGGTAACTGCAGGCTCTGGTTCACGGCCCTGGGTTCACCTGGCCCAGGCAGTGAGGGACAGCAGTTGGATCAGCAGGTGTAACAACACCACACTGTCCAGAATGCTTGCCCCTTGCATCAGGTTAGTGGGAGGGAGGCCAAAGCTTAACTGGGTTTGATTACACCTCTTATGGAGAGCACAGGGCAGGTAGGGACTACATGCTCGTGTTTAAATAACTTGCACTTTCTTCCACATTATATATTCCTTAAGGCTGATCACATTCTTATTCAAGTTAGCACTCGTATCTAAATTGAGTCTATTGGCCTTTGGCAAAGTTGAAGAACTGAAGGTTAAAGTCTTTAAATAATTTAAGAGATGTCTGGTACCCACAGAAAGCAAGGCTTCACCAAGTGAAATTTGCTGGTGGAGACCAGGCCCTACACAGAGGAAAACTCTCTCGGTAACCACACCAGTCATTTTTAATGACTATCTCTTATTCTGTTGTATCAGTTGCACCAAAGCTTATGTTATCAGTTGTATTTGTTTGAATAAAAAATTTATTATCCAATCTTTTTTAGTATAACAGCCCTATAGTGAAAATCCTGGTTGCTAAATGTTTGTGCACCTGCTTTATTATGGCCATAGGATAAATTTTTCCAGATAGAATTGTCAACTCATGGAGTATATACATTTTTTTTGAGACAGACTCTCACTCTGTTGCCCCAGGCTAGAGTGCCATGGCATTAGCCTACCTCACAGCAACCTCAAATTCCTGGGTTCAAGCAATTCTCCTGCCTCAGCTTCCCTACTACCTGGGAGTATAGGCCCCTGCCATGATGCCTGGCTAATTTTTCTATTTTTAGTAGAGACAAGGATTTCCTCTCACTCAAGCTGGTCTCCAACTTCTGAGGGCAAATGATCCTCTAGCCTCAGCCTTCCAGAGTGCCAGGATTATAGGCATGAGCCACCTTGCTGGATCATGGCATATATACACTTTTATGGCTTTTGAAATCAAATTGTAGATTGCTTCATCAGAGAAGTTATGCCAATATTTATTTCCACTGGTCTTGCATGGAGGTATTTACTTTCCTGTAACTTTCTCTACACTGGGTTTTATCATAAAACAAAATCGCTAATTTAACAGATGAAAAAATAATTCCATTGTCTTCCTTTGTGTTTCTTTATTACTGATGAGGCTGAGGATATTTTTCTATGATTGTTTACTATTTGCAGTCATCTGCAAGGGATTAGTTCTAGGCCCACCCTCAAATACCAAAATCCCTGGATGGTCAAGTCCCTGATGTAAAATGAGCTCGTATCTACATATTACCTATGCACATGCTCCTATATACTTTAAGCCTTCACGAGGTTACTTCTAATACCTAATATATCATAAGTGCTGTGTAAATCATTGTTATACTGTCTTGTTTAGGGAATGATGACAAGATGAAAATAGTCTGTACATGTTTTTAGTTCAGACACAACTTTTTAAAAAGATTTTTCATCCATAGTTGGTTAACTCCACAGACACAAAACACAGACATGGAGGGAGGGTTGATTGCACTTCCTTTTGGATTTGTTATTCACATTCTTTGTAAGAGTTCTTTATATTTATTTTACCCTTTGAATGTGTATACTTTGCAAAGAGAAATTTTTTTTTCTTTCTTTTTTTTTTTGCAGTTTTTGTCCGGGGCCAGGTTTGAACCCACCACCTCCGGTATATGGGGCCGGCGCCCTACTCCTTGAGCCACAGGCACTGTCCAGCAAAGAGCAAATTTTTATAATTGACACACTATACCTAACAGTCTTTGTCCGCTTTGTCCTGTGAGTAGAGTGAATTTTTCCTTTCTTACCTCCTTAGCTGTGTTGGTGACTTTCCTAATCATATTTCTAAAAGACCGTCGTACCATCTTGAAAGAGCTTGGTACACAGCCCATGACACAGAGGGGTCACAGTTTTTGATTTGGATGACCATATCTTATGTTTTTTACTTGTTTTGAGTGTGCTGGAAATAAGATGTTTTACCTTGTAAAATAACTATATATATAAATAAACATATGTAAACATTAAGTAAACACATGTATAATCCATAAGTATACCTGTATAATACAAATAAGTTTTATAAAATAGTACTATCCTTAATATTTACCTTGTGTACAGATATTTTTCTTTGCTTCATTGAATTTATGAACTATTAATTAAACCCAACTTACAGGTAAAGAAACACCATAATAGTTGAAGATGCTCTGGGTCCAGGAAAGAGATGTCAACGTAAACTCTCGTATGTTTTTGAGGGTCTAATAAACTGACAATAGGAATGATCCTTACCATACCATTTTTGAGTGTTTACCATAAGCTTATTCAAGTATTATCTCATTTAACTCTCATGACTGTTCTATAGTTAGGGATGAAAGCTGCTCATATTTGACAGACAAGGAAACTGCAGCAGAGAGATTAAAAAACCCGTTCAGGATCCCATGCCTCGTGCATTAGTAGAGCCTGGTTTTGAACTAAGCGACTCAGTTCTAGGAAACTTTTGTTTTAGCTCCTCTGACCTTGTCCTCTCTCTGCTGCAACCCAAAATGAGTCCAGAAGCAAACTGATTGCCAGGTTTGGCACCAAAGCTACAGACATTCTATAGATTCCTAAAGCCGTGAGGCACAGGGAGAGGAGAGCGAGCGGGGAGCTGAGGGTGAGGGTGAACAGGTGCCGCCAGCAAAGCAGCCATGGGCAGTTTGCAAAGAATTGGTCCTGTTCCAAAATCTTTTCTCTCCCTGCCCAAGGAGGAGTTTGTAGAAGAAACATCAGCCAAGTACAGAGGAACAGTTAGGATATCAGGTCTGGTCTGTCAGCCCCAGAGAGAAAATCTGTCAGCACTAGACAGAAAGCAGGGAAGGAACTCCACCCTGAATGATGTGCGTTTATTTTTCTGTCTTAGACACAGAGTCTACCGTCATTTCCAGAATATGTAGGTCAAGGTAGGACAGAAAGGGGAGCTGAAACCAAAGTTGAAAACAGGAACTGTAGCCAAGGCTACCCCAGCTAAAACTTGGCCCTTCTGATGTTTAATTGGGGCCCATCTTCTTGCTACCCAGGTTTTAGCAGAGTCAGAGCCTCCTAATAATCTCCCACAATCGGAGTCTTCCTACCGCCGCGCTCCAACTCTCTTTTTCTTTTCTCTGGTATATTTTTGTGTGAGTGTAAGTCAAAGACTCAGGTTTGGTTTGGTGGTAAAAAGGGAACCACCAAAGCGGCAGAAAGTCCTTTTGACGAAACTCTTTAAAAACTGCCCTGGTTTTTCAGGCTAGCATTTAATAACACCACAACCAATAAGTCCTTTTTTTTTTCTTTTCATCTAATCTATATCCATCTTTGATGCACTTTACAAATAAACTTTGAGTTCCCACCCCAGCCCCCGAGTGCTGCATGTCCCAGGAAAATTTAAAATAGTAATTCAGTGCATGGAGTGGAAGTGCTGGGAAAACTTTGTTAATTTGCTTTGCATGGTGATCCTGAGATAAAAGACTCCATGTTTGTACAAAGCCTCACTAGTTCTTTTTTTTAATGAATTAGTCCTATAATTAAACTCCTGCTAATAGTAATTGCAAAATACCTAATCCATTATTAAATAATTCCTGTTCAGGAAAGACTAAGCCAACTCATTCACTTACTCTATTGTCGGACAGATATGTACAATGATCTCTGTCTACAGACGCAGGGCACCAAGCTCGAACTGAGATAAAGGACGAAGGGTGCTTTCAAATCCTCCGCACTGGAGAAAATGTGCTTTCACACCACAGGTGTTGGTTGAAGGTGAGAAGCCGGAGTTTCATGGTTGCACATTAACTCTCTGACCTCCCCTAGATAGCCAGGTGACAGCTGCAGCGAGGTTCCTTTGAAGTGTGACATTCCTTCGGCACTTCAAAGGGCCCAGGCCTCTGAAGCAGGTATGTTTGCCCGCCACACCTGGTACCTGGCAACCCAGCCGCAGCAGCTGGCCCAGGATGACTGGAAGCTCCTAAGAACCAGCCCGGGGTTTCTCTAAGAAGCACGTCTGACTCATACTCCTCCAAAGGGAGACAGCAGGGCCCTGATGGGAATCAAAAGCTTCACACTGTGTCCCTTGTCTAAGGACACAATGGCTCCCCCACCCAGGTCAGAACTTCCCAGCTCAAAAAACATCGAGTATGGAATTTGTCTTTTTTTTTTTTTTTTTGAGACAGAGCCTCAAGCTGTCACCCTGGACAGAGTGCCGTAGCATCACAGCTCACAGCAACCTCCAATTCCTGGGCTCAAGCGAGTCTCCTGCCTCCGCCTCCCAAGTAGCTGGGACTGCAGGCACCCGCCACAACGCCCGGCCATTTTTTGGTTGCAGCCGTCATTGTTGTTTGGCGGGTCCGGGCTAGATTCGAACCCGCCAGCTCAGGTGTATGTGGCTGGTGCCTTAGCCCGCTGAGCCACAGGCACTGAGCCTGGAATTTGTCTTTGACGGGAAAGTGC
>CAUYRH010069905.1:0-37974 GCA_963574655.1 Perodicticus potto
TACTTTTAGTAATTTTCACTTGTACCCTTGTAAGATGCACCGTAAGTGTGATCCCACCAATCACCCTCCCTCCACCCATCCTTTCCCCTCCCCTCCCCTCCCTTGCCCCTTTCTAAGAAATGCTTTGTACAAAAAGATTTAGTTAACTACTATGACACCCTCCATAAAGGGAAACACACCACTTTCCATCCTCATTCATCACCGTATCAATAATCTCCTGGGAATCTACTATCTGTTTATCATTCTATCTTTCTGTAACCTAGAAGGTTATTTAGTTGCTGAAATTTGTCTCAATAGTTAATTCAATAGTTTGAGTTCCTTCACCAAACAATTTTTGTTTGTTTTACTAAAACTAATAGCATGAATAATTGAGGAAACATCATTCTTCCTAATATTTTGGACTTGTAAACTAAAATAAAATTTTAAGGCTCCCTACCAGAGGCCTACAGACCTGTCCCTTCTCTTGGCCAAGGGTGTCCCCTAAGCTGAGTTGCTGCCCGTGGGAAAGGAGATCAGGCACACCTCATTATGTCCCCTCCCTCCTTAGAGATGCCCGTTGTGACTCTTTAACAGACCTAAGGCTATTTAAGATGTAACTGCAGATCCCCAATATTCACCAAAAAACACTCAAGTCTGGGCATGCATTGTGTAGCTTGTCTCTGATTAGCAGACCCTTATCTTAAGCATTTCTTTCTGCTGACTCCTGATCTATTAGATAGAACTTGACTTTCAGCCAATTGAAGAAATTTTAAACCCACCTATCACCTGTAAGCCCCTACTTTGAGATGCCCCAACTTTTTAGGCCAAAACCATGTATGTCTTCCATGTATTGATTTATGACTTTACCTGTAAGTCCTGTCTCCCTAAAATGTGTGAAACCAAACTGTAGCCCCGTGACAGCAAGTTCACTTGCACCTAAGTCTTCTTAGGGTGTCATGGTCCTCCAACTTGGCTCAGAGTAAATCCCTTTAAATTATTTTCCAGAGTATGGCTTCTGTTCTATTGACAATTGTTTACAAGGCACTTATATGAACGCTATGATTTCAGATTTCCCCTGAACATGTACAAAGCATTCTCACCCTCCTTTTACACACACGGAAGATGAAAGTAAGCAAGGTGAAGTCTGAGGCCACACTGCTGGAGGTTATAGAATATGACTCCACGTGGGTCTGAAGTGGTGAGCAGGGAAATACAAGGGGGCCTGAAGGTGAAAATAGGGAAAGCAGGGCTCAGGGTTGTCAGCCTTCAAGTCTTGACTTTCCTCTTGGTCACCTTGAGGCAAGGAATGGTCTCAGCTACAAATGTTGGGTGCCTGGGTATAGAGACATGGCATTGAAGCCAGAATCTCTTTCAGCAGAGTGCTTGGTAACAGAGATTGGGGGAATGAATCCAGCACATGAATAAGCGAAAGGACCAATTTTACTGATGGATACATAGAGGAGATAGATAAGGAAGCCTCCACTGTGGTAGGGGAGACCCAAGAGGGACCCACGTGCACCTTCTGTCTCAGGGTTGATACTCTGCTTTTCGTATCTTTTGGGGTTTGGGGGACATGGAATGTATGTCCGGACTAAGTCAGAACAGTTTCTCATCAGGGCCTTGGAGGCGGAGGTTACCTTTGAAACTGCCCTCGTGTAGGCATGTGGTCTGTTCAGGACATGCTCCCTTCTCTGGGAGTAGCAACCTCTTGTTCAGGGTTCCTTCACTGCTCCCAGAGAGGCGCCTTAGGCAGAATGCTGCCCAGGCTGGTTTTTGTGAGACCCTTCCTGCCAGGAGAGGGGGCCTGTGCTTGTGACAAGGCCGATTCCTGAGTTCACCCAGGCCTAGAAAATAGAGGGCTGGCTGTCTAGCCCTGAGCAGGGGGAATGCTGTATGTGGATCAGGTTGCCTCTCTCATCTGTATTATTTTTCTTTTTCCCCTCCTCACAAATCTAGATAAAGACACCTAATTGGCTTAGTCTGTGCTCACATCCTTCGATCAGGAAGAGCTTCCCCACTGAGTCCATTTGAACCAGTGAAAAGGCCCATAGACCACAGGAGCCTCGCTGCAGGTGGGGAAAAGAGTGAAGACAGGGTAGGTAATTGACCTGCGAAGTAAACCCAAAAGGAAAAATTAGGAGAATTAGTATTATTCACAGGAAAATGAAGATGGGCTCTGTAAAAGTAGCACTGTTTTCTTTTCCAGTTTCAGAAATTTGAAAATGAAAGTGTCCATCTGATGAGAGCTAGATTGTCCGTGTAAAGGAACATTTTTCTGATTAGCTCTGTGGAAACTGGACCAAACTTCCTTGTGCCCCTTCCACCAGGTCCTGTTTAAACAAGTTAGAGATGTTAAGGGGAAAGAGGAAGGTGCATGTCGGTGTCGAAAAGACTGCTCAGATGCTTTGTTAAGAAAATGAGAGGCAAGAAGTCCAATAGGGTTGGGATGTAATTGGCAGTGTTCATTTTATATATCTGAATAATCTCAAATGCTGAATAGACTATCAAAGACGGTGCTCTTAAACCAACCCCAGCAAAGAAGAGACAAGGAATGCTGCTCTACCCAGATGAGAAAGCCCTCTAACTGGGTGGAATTCTTTCCCTAATTAGCTGACGGGGCTGGGAGAGTCTGCAGCTACTCTTAACCTCAGGGCCTGCCCCTTAAATTATAACAAAGGTAAAAATCTGGAAAAGGGCAACAGAATGTTTTATGAGTTGTATCTTAGCCCTCATCCTCCACCAATCTTTTTTGGGAATTAAAACCTAAGCCAGTACCAAAGCGGAAGAAAAATGTTCTTTCTTGTTTGTTTTCTAATATCTTAAGACACTGAAGCTTACCAGAAAGGTCTAATGATCCCAATACCATTGATCAGGTCCACTGAAACAAACAATTATAATTAAATAATAGCCCAAAGCTGTGGCATGTAACACTGGTGGTCCTGTAGATCCTGACCTCAACTGCTAAAGAACTTCAGTTGTAAAAAGCCCTCTCTTGCTTATTGAAGACAGGATGGTAGTCTTTGAGACACTAGTCTACCACTGTCCTAGTTGGATGGCAAATTAATCAAGTTCTCTTACCTTTCCCTAAATCTACTTGTCCCTCTTCTTTGTTCTCACTGATTCAGCCTCAGGGACAAGCGGTGAGCCTCCTACAAGAAAATGAAGGGAGTAGACAAGACTATCCTGGGTGTGTCCAAACGCGATTGGACAAAAACACGAACTGATCAGCTCAGGATTCTATTCTGAGACAATGAAAGGCCATTGACAGCTTCAGAAATATTTTCAGAAATAATAAGGGAAAATCACAAGATAAACATTTAATTACCTTCCTAAAAATCAATCGACCAAATAAACATTCAACCAATCTTAGTGTTTATCATGGTCAAATTCTGAAGGAAAATAGTGACCTGGTAATTTTTTTCTTCTAGCTAGAGCTGTAACAACAATTTTAATAATTGCTATTGAGCTTATGTTCTACCCACCTCATTTTCTGCATCATCTGTCATTCTTACAATCCCAGTCTCACAAACTTAGTAATTCTCACAATCACAACCTTACTTTGATGACAAAGAGTAAGTCCTGACATTCCCATTTTGCTTAGGAAAAAATTCAGTTATTTAAAAATCACAAAACTACTTCAACTACTACTTTTCTAGTCATTGTTGAAGGAGAAACAAATCAGGCCTGGGGTGATTTGATTTCAAATGCCTCTTTCTTAAATGTAACCAACACCACCATGCAGGGGAGAAAAACTACTATCTTTTCCTGACTCGTTGCAGGAGTCATGACCCACACTCCTGTAAGAAAAGACAGATTAACAAGAGAGAAGCATAATAAATGTTTTTATTCAAGGTTCTGTGTGACATGAGAGTATTTACAAATGAAGACCAAAAGACCTGGGGAAAATTGTGTGTTCTTAAGTTAGATCTGATGAGAGGCAGGGATAGCTGTGGAGAGACATAATTGGAGAAAAAGGGTGTGATCTAATTAATGGTAATGAAGTGAGAAGGCCCCCAGCAAGCCCTGTCTGCTCCAACTCTTTTCTGTGTCTCTGTAAGACATTCCTTCCTCCTTTTACCCAGGAATTACAGGACCAGGACACTGATCACATGAGGACCTTCAGGGAAAAGAGTAGAAATCAGAGAACTTCCTAGGTTTTATGACTTGCTTGGTGGAGGAAAAATTCCAGTTTTATGATGCACTTGGGAGCAAATAGAGAAGGGAGGGCAGGAAAAGGTTAGAGGGTCCTTACTGCTAAGTCCTTCCGATCCCCTTCACTTCCAATTATTGAGCATGCCCAGGTACCATACTTGGGGTATCGTGTTCTGGACCTCAATAATCATTCCATTCATCTCCTCGTAGCATCTCAACAGGAGAGTCTTAAGACTAGAAAAAGACACAATCTAGAGGTCCAAATTCGGAAGTCAGTACAAATTTGGAAGTCAGTTAAAATACATGTAGTTATTGACTCGGAATTCTGTCTACTTAGGAGTTCTTCTAAAATAACCAGTGAGTTGATGATGGAAATTTACATTGTTGATAAATCCCTGTGAAAGATAAGTAGGAAGGAAGATAAATTCATAAGCAAGTAAATGCCAAACAAGTCAACAACAACACAACACTGGATATTTGCTAAAACCTAAAGCATTAAGTATTGTGCTAAAAGTTTGTTTATCACCTTCTTTATCATAATGGTCTTATGTAGTAGGTGCTACAAGTGTATATTTGTTTCTGTTTTTCCTACTTTTCAGATAAGAAGGCAGAGTCTAGAGAGTTTAAGCATCCCTGTCATATAGGTAGGGTAGAGAAAGAACTTAGGGACAGATCTGAATCCCAACCGCATGATCTCAACTGCTGTGTTCTACTTCCCAGCAGCAGCCAGTAGGAAAATACAACCAGTAAGAAAGCCCCAACTGAGGCCTGGTGTCACCGGTTTAGCTCTTACCACTGGGTGTGCACGTGCAGACTCAAGCCTCCTAGGTGGAAGAGGCACAGGCAGGCGAGGCTGGTAATTCATGAAGAGATCAAATGCTTTGCTCTGGGTCAAGCATTCAGCCAAAATACCCACCTTCATTAGAAGGCAAGTTAAACATGCTTGAACTTACAAACTGGGCTGTCTTCCAAACCTTGAATTCACTGACCTGAAACTCAGCTAAAGCCACCTTTCAACTGTAATAAAAAGGACCTATGGTCACAGGAGCTTACTCATTGGGGCAATATTCATTTTCTTTTAAGCCAACATCTTCCTTTTTTTTGTTATAACATGGTACTATTATTTGTTTCACCCAAATAAAAATGAGTGCTATTGTTCAGATAATAATAAAAAAGGCTAGTGGGCAGCACCTATGGCTCAAAGGAGTAGGGTGCTGGCCCCATATGCTGGAGGTAGCGGATTCAAATCCAGCCCTGGCCAAAAACTCAAACAAAAAAAAAAAAAAAGGCTGGGTCAGCGCCCATAGCACAGTCCTTACGGTGCCAGCCATATACAACCAGGCTGGCAGGTTCGAATCCAGCCTGGGCCAACTAAACAACAATGACAACTGCAACAAAAAATAGCTGAGTGTTGTGGTGGGCACCTGTCGTCCCAGCTACATGGGAGGCTGAGGAAAGAGAATCACTTAAGCCTAAGAGTTTAAAGTTGCTGTGAGATGTGATGCCATGGCAGTCTACCCAGGGCAACATAGTGAAACTCTGTCTAAAAAATAAATAAATAATAATAAAAGAGGCACAAACACAGTAGACTCACACTCTTCCCTACCCATCCCCAACCAAACTCCCAGAAAATTCACAGTTTGAGGATTATAGGACAAAAAATATCCATGGAAGAAATCTTAAAGTACACATGGCCTAAGACATTTACTTTCCAGAGAAGAATACTGTGACTGGTAGTAAGTTGCTCACTCAGCCCTTACTTGTTACTTAAACTTCATGTGATTGAAGACATTTGCCTTGTGTAGGTCCTCTGATGTTTCTTCTGCAAAGGAGGGAATCATCCTAAGCCAACCTCCCAACTTACCACTTAGGGCTGGATCAGTAATTAAACGGATGAGATAGCTCGCTCAGGACATTACCTGCCATGGAAGAAGTGAAGTGTTCAGGAAATGTCTGATTTTAGTTTGTACAAAAATCTCCTTCCAAAGTCAGCTAAAGTAAACCTTCCTGTGGCTACTTTTCCTAGGTGGAACTACCTTCTTTGGCTACCTATAACTCTATTCTGCCCCAGAAAATTTCTCACTTAATTATCAATCTTTAAGTAATTTATTTGTGTAAAAGATTTTGACTTTCAATTAAATTCCAGGTTCTCTGCCAACCATACATATACAGAAATTTCCCCAGTATTTCCCGCATCTCTCACTGTGCCTGGGGGATGCCCCTGTCATACTAGGTGCTCAGCAGTTGATTTTTGAGTAATTCAAGTTTAAATACAGTAGAACCTTCAGAGTTAGCCACCTCCCTTCATTGGCCACCTCCTAAACTGATCTAATGTTCATAGACCAGACACTCACCACATGTACATATCAGTACAGTAGGCCTAGTTCCTTATGTTGACCACCTTTATATGTTGAACAGTTGGTTATTACAGTCCTTTTGGTTGTGAACTTATAGAAGCTCTACTGTATTACGTAATCAACATCAAACCTGCACAACTGTTTGGTAAGAGCTACAACAAAAAACAAAAACAGTTCTCTGGTCCACCCATCTTTTTCCCTGAATTTAACACCCCCCCTCATGCACAAAGATCACTTTAAACTATCTCACTTGACTCTTCCAGGGCCACGCTCTATTTTTCTAAATAACAAGTTTGCACTGCTAACTTTCTGACTTTTCAATTTTAGATACCACTATGGTTTTTGTACTCTGGAAAATAAGAATTGTACTTGCTTACACACCCTCCACCCAGAAGAATTAATGCATAATTGTTGGCCACGTTAATATTCCATGTTTAGATCACTGCAACTACAAAAGCTAGCTGGCCTATGCCAATTACTGTACCATAATTACATTTATTCTCTTGTGAATCTCTATTTCCTTACGTTTTTCCATGTCTGTTGGGCTTCATGTCTACCACGAGTTTATCCTTAAACTGCTTGAAATGCAATTCTTCTTTTAAGATGCCAGAACATATCTGGTATACGGTTTTATTCCATCTTTGCCTCTTGCAGCCTTTGATCTTACTGCTCCAATCAAGACTTTTGCTCTCCAGGCCGTTGCCCAGTTTTTCTCCTGGGCTTTCTCTTCATAATCAGGCTGGAAATGCACTGTTCTTTATTATGCCTTAGAAGCTCTTTGCCTAGATACCAAGATTTCCTGCTTCACTCTTTCCTTCATTTCTAGAGGGTGTATTCTGGGAAAAAAAAAAATAATAGAATAACAATAAAAAACTTTAAGACTTGCTCAACCTGAAAAGTCCGAATTCTTTTCTCGTACTTCTATACCTAGCTAGGCAAAGTATAAAATTTTTGGCTTGAAAATCTTTTCCCTGAGAATTTTTGAGGTAAAGCTTCAGAAACAGCAACTGAAAAGTCGCGCACTGCATCTGTTCCCCACTGATTACAGGATGTCTGCGATTTACCCATTCTGGAAGCTGTTAGGATCTTCCCTTTTTTTTTTCTTTCTCTTCTGAAATTCCAAGATTCTGACACTTGCTGTGCGGGCATTTCCATTTATGGTGCTCTGCAAAAAGCAAGCTCATCAGAATGTCATTTGGAAAAGCTCAAACATTTCTATAATAAATATCTCCTGTCTGATCTTTCTATCTGTGTTTGGGGAACAAAATGATTCTGCGCAACAGAGTCAGATTCTGCTTTCTCTTTCTGCTTTCCCTCCATCATTTCGCTCTGCCTTCCCAGCTCATCCCTTCCCGTTAGCAGCTGTTTTTGAATATAGAATCTATACTATGATAGTTTTACACTGCTGTCTAACGTTCCTTACTACAGCATCCTGTTCCGCATGCTTCTTTATTTTCTTTCATCCCTCTCAAAATTAACTACATTTCAAATATGGGGTTGAGTGAATCTACATTGAATTTGAGCAAATATAACTGTTTTGCCGAAATTTATATTTTAATATGGTTTTGAGAAAAACTCATACATACAAACTTGCTTTCAGAAAAGCTTCCCACTTGAAACTAGATTTGCTCAAATGCACATTTACGATGCAGCTGTGGGGAAATGCTCCTCCTCACAGAGTCAGACAGGACTGGAGTACGTGAACCGACCCCCTCCCTCCCCTTCCAGGGTCTGTCTCACTGCCTGAACCCCCCCAGGAGCTTTGAACTACTCCTCACCCTGCTCATGGGCTGACCCTCTGCTGTCATATGCTATAAAGATGAATGTAGCTCTCAAGCGTACTTGCCTCTTGGTCTTTTCTCTACTAGGGATATTTTATGGACAAAACTGTGTCCCCCAACATTTATATGTTGAAACCTTATCTCATAATGTGACTGTGTTTGGAGGTAGAGCCTTCTGAGAAGCAATTAAGGTTAAATGAGGTTATGAAGGTGGGACCCTAACCCAAGACGGATGTCCTTATAAAAAGAGACTCTAGATCTCTCTCTCCCTCTCTCTCTCTAAGCAGTGATGGGAGGGAGGACAGAGGAAGAAAGCAGCCATCTGCAAGGCAGGAAGCGTGCCTCACCAGAGAGTAGTCATGTTGGCACCTTGATGCTGGACTTTCAGAGTTCAGAACTGCGGGGAAATAAATTTCCATTCTTTAAGCCGTCGAGTCTGTGGTTTCGTCAGGGCAGTTCTAGCAGAGGATCAGTTTAGTTCTGCAATATTCCAATCAAATGTTTATACACAACTTTGTGATTATTGCTATGCTGCTTCCTGTGAGGTGATCCCAACCACTATTTCTAGGAAGAATCAGCCCAGAAGAAACAGCCCATCTATTCTCTGTTTCTGGTATAAAATGGGCTCATCTCAAACTTAGCCACATCGCAGAAATGTAAGGGCAGCACCTGTGGCTCAGTGGGTAGGGCGCCGGGTGGTGGGTTCAAACCCGGCTCCGGCCAAACTGCAACAAAAAAATAGCCGGGCATTGTGGCGGGCGCCTGTAGTCCCTGCTACTCGGGAGGCTGAGGCAAGACAATCGCCTGAGCCCAGGAGTTGGAGGTTGCTGTGAGCTGTGATGCCACAGCACTCTACCAAGGGTAATAAAGTGAGACTCTGTACAAAAAAAAAGAAAGAAATGTAAGATGCCCAGAACCAGTTACTAATCAAAACTTTACCAGATTTAAAATTAATACTCCCCTCCATCCCAAGCAGGATCTGTCTTGCAGACTCTTAGAGAGAGGGGTCCAGGGAGGTACTTTTGTTTCTTGGCCATATAATCCCCAGCCCCACCTTCCCCCCAGCATTCGTAAAATGCTGTTTCCAGTTTCACTAGGGAAGGCAGGTGAGGGAAGGAACGAAAGTGTATTGTGAGACTCACTACATACATTCATTTGAGGAGTAAGTCACTACTGGGTTGGAACTGATGCGCTTATTCCTACCTCATGGCACCACACAGGTTCCCGCAGAAAAGCAATGATCACAGTGAGGAAGACGTGAAGAACTAGAACTTCCGCTGCTTCCAATCTGCTCTTCATGGGATCCATTAGAATTCTGTTTCAAATTTTTAATTTCAAATTAATATAAGGATCCAATTAGAACTCTTATTGAGTAAACATCCTAAAAGTGGGAACCTTGAAGCTATAGCACTTTCGTAAGTATGAACTTTAATTATACACGAAAAGTTTTTTACACATGGAAATCTTTACAATGGACAGTGATCCTTGGGATTGTTTTGATTGTTAATTCCTTACTCTTCACCTTATTTTACTTTGTATTTATTGTTTCCTTTCCTATTGACATGACTATATAGACACAGTTCATTAAAAGAACATTTGCACTGTCTATATTTCCCTTCTTTGCCATTGGTATTATTAGTTTATTAAATTATTAATACCGCAAGTAATTAAAAAATACATTTAAAAAGACATTATTCTTAAAAATGACTTTCAGTAGCTATAAAATAAGCTAGCTGTGCCACTGGGGGCAGTATGGCATGGTCCTAGACTTGGCATGGGGACCTAAGGACTTCTACACCAGAGGAGCTTATGAAGGTGATGTGCCGGCTGCCCACCTGAGACCCACCTTGCCCTCACCTGGTGGCATTTCTCACCTATAGCTTGTTATCCACACAGCCTCATCACGCAGGCCCCCTTAGATACCCCTGCTGTCAATCTTGGAGCTTCTCTTAACTGGAATTCCCTTTCCCAATGTGCAACCTTGGTGGAAGTCTACAAGGCATCAAAGACCAGGGTAGTTTTCTGTTCTTTTTCAGCCTGTCTGTCTTGTCACTGCTCTAGAAATGTTGCCTATTCTCTTCCCTGAGCCCCCCACAATCCTCAAAGACCTATGTAATCAACTTTTGTTTCTGGGGTGATATTTCTAAGTTCTTTACATTAGTACTACTTTAACAATATTATTACTATTCTAAAGACATAGACTATGATACATGCCACTGAAGGGCATGTACCTTCTCATTACTGTTCTCCTCCACACATTGATAGAGAAGACCAAGGTTCTGTTGTTGATATGTATTGCTTTGAATAACGTTCGGTGACTTTGACATTAATGTATGTGGCCATCAAAATGTATTCTACATGCACCTATTCATTTAAATAACTATACACTTAAATTATACAGTAACTATATTACTTAAATACACAGTATTTATATGAATTGCTGTTTTTTAAATTTTGATTTTTTTATATTGATGTGCACAGTATGATAGTGTTTTGATCCTTTCATCATTATTTATGTTTTCAGGTTTTATCCATTTGGATGTATTCTATTAATGAAAACTATAGTATGGAACCTTACTTTGTGTATATGCCTCATCTCACTTATCTTCTGATTAAAATCTCCAAAATCATGGTACCAATTTATTCACACACTTTCAAGGCATGAAACTGCCTATTTCTTTTGTGTCTCTGTCAACTCTTAGAATTTTCATTCATGGAGTCATCAGCAACTTGATGGGGTAGGTGTGGAATGATAACTTGGCATTTTAAATTTTTATTTTTTCCCCCTAACTACTGTTCGGGTTATTGTATGGCATTGAGCACCTGTGGGCATTGTTCTCAGCCTCTGGGATACCTCAGGGAGCACATTAGAAAAGACATCTGCTCCTATGGGGCTAATGCCTGGGGAGGACATGGGATACAGAGTAAACTACAGTGATGACATGTATGTAACTTAGCAAGTCTGTAGGTCCTCAGAGATATATTACACACCTATTAAATTCCTGAAATGAAATGTTCTAATGAAAGATCAAGGGGAAAAAAGAATCAGATAAACCCCTTTTTTCTTCCATCAGGAACAATTAAGAAATAACCTTTCGGTCATTATCAATTTCTTCTGTATCAGGCATATTCATTATATGCTAAAACTAATATATAACATCTCTGGTTTCTCTCAATACTTTAGCATAGGAACCTTAGACAGACTTTGAAGAGCACTGTTTTTACTGATGACTGTAAAACTGTTCTAACTACATAACAAACTGCGTAACAAACCATTGCAAGCAGTAGCTTAAGACATGAGCAATAAACCTGCATTTCTCAACCAAGTAGGTAGGTTGACTAGGCTCTACTTGGGATATCTCATACCACTGTCATCAGACGATGGCTGAGGCTAGTGCCATCTGGGAGGTGCCTTCCGTCACATGCTGCCTCCTGAGATGATAGATTCACACAGTGGGGCCTGGAAGAACTGGGGCTTCCTGCTTGCCTCTGCCTCTATAAACCCCCTCATTAGGTCTTTCCATATGGTCATTTTAAGATAGTGGGACATCTTTTGTGTCCTCTCAGGATTCTTGCAGCCAGTATCCCATAAAAAACTAGCACAAGCCACGTTTCTCTTTTTAAAGTAGCCAAGTCATTTTTGTCAATTTCTATTTGAGACAATCCCAAAGTCTCACCCAAGTTCAGGGAGAGGGAATGAAGACTATGTTTGTTGATGGCAAGAGTGTCAAAGAATTTTCAAGCATGTTTTAAAATAACTATCATAGCAAATCATAATAAAATTTCAAACAATTTGTATTTCTACTTAAGCTATTCATTTTGGAAATATCTGCAAAATTAAGCTCAGAATTTCCACCAGATATATGTACAATGAAGACAAATAATTTTGCTTAAAAATCTTTTTCAAAGAATGTTCTTAACAAAGAGAACCTGTCCACTCTAAAATAATCACTACAATGATGAACATTTTTTCTTCTACACCATTTTACTGTCAGCATTTTATCCCAATAACATATAAAAGGAAATAAAATAGCTCAGTGTTAAACAGACTGTGCAGACAGACTTCAGATGACAAGAGCCCTTAAAAAATGTATTGGGGACAAAACGATCTCAGAAAAGGCAAGAAATCCATCAAAAACTGATATATATTTAACTAAAAAGGTACCTTTCTACCAGCACATAGTATCTTATACTTGAAAATTCCCAGCTGCACAAATCTCCCATCACAGATAATAGCAACTGAGGACATTAGACCAAAATTTATTGACTAACTTAGATCTTTCAGCCATTGTGGTTGATGCTAAGGATACAAAAACCTTCAGTACAAAGAGTTTACAATTTTCTAAAGTACCAGTATAGAATTAAAAGTACAGCTACAATCTCTGGAATATGTAATGTATGACAAACCGAGTTCTAAATGCACTGCTTATGAGATCTCTTTATTCCCAGTTAGATTTACGATATGCATGTTTTCTATTCATCTTGCATCTGAGAAAAATTAAAGGTGAGAGGCATTGCCATAAACTAAATTCGTATAGAGTGTTTTTAGCCACTGAACCCAATTAACGTCATATGACAGTACCGACATTGTGTGTAATGAGTGGTGCCCAGTGATTGGCAGGGACAGAAAATACCATTTCAGTTCAGAGAAGAGAAGTGTGACATTTGCTATTGGAGTAATTTGAAAATATTTGAAGGAAAGACAGAGCTTAAGCTCACCCTTGAAAAATGATGATGTAGAATTCAGAGAAGCAATAAAGGAATAGAGGAAATGGCTTTAGCCATGTGAATAAGTTTGTAAGTTTTTATGACAAGATGGAGAAAACTATTAGGAAGTGATTTTCTATGTAACGTATCATCTGGCTAAAAGATCACTTGGAGAATAAATGTAATAAAAACACTTTGTCTATTATATGAGAAATGCTTCAGAAATATATTTTATTATATATGTTGTTCATATAAGGGTTTGTAGTGTCTTTTTGAATCCTATATGGATTTTGAATTTATTCATTGTGTATAAGATGGGAATTGATAGTTTATGTGAAACAAAAACTTTGATATACAGGCAGGGGAGATAGCCAGGCTGCAAGAATCAGTGCACCTGCCAGGACTATTGCTATGGATACAGGGAAAGGGGCTCTTTCTCTTTCTTTACTTGATCAGAATGTGAAAGGACTTTCCCAGGGAATTGCACTCAGCCAACTGGGACCTCAGGGGAGACTCTGCCAGTAAGACAAAAATGTAAGAATAACAGAGTAGAGTAGATCAGAGAGATGAAGAGAAAATAGATTCACAATAGTTCCAGAATGTCTACATCTAAGGCAAGTCTCATCACTGACTTTTTCATTAGGTGAGTTTTTTTTTTTTTCCTTAAACAACTTTGGATTGATTTTTGTTATTTATTTGCATTTGCAACTAAATGATTTCTAAGTGATAAGCCATCTTGTGGTATGGCATCAGCTAATATATACAAACTTTATACACAATCAAATTAATAAATTAACAATATTCACTCTTTCCTTCATCATTCACATATAGAATAATCAAGTTTGTTTCTACCTTATTAATGTATCTAGTATCTAGTTGAAATAGAGAGATGAAAAGTATATTGGCCTTGCCTCAAGGGAACATAGTCTAGTAGGAAGTTCCCTGTGCAAATTGTTATAATCCAGTGTGATATATATTAAAATGCAAACAAATGGTGAAAGCAAATGTAGCTAGGCCGCATTTTGCAAAATGAAGAAGAATTCAGGTAAGAAATCTTGCCAATAATAAGACTTTAGGCATGGATACTCTATAATTCTTACTCACTACTTTGCAATATTTGCATCACTCAGTATTTTTGAGAAAATTCATAGCTGTATTTTTCTTCCCAAGTCCACTTCTGAAAATTATTGTTTGAAGTACCAGCTGTGAAACAGGATGCTTGGTGGTAATAAAAATGCCAAACCTTCAGATATTGACTTCAAGGTATTGATTTAACCACAGGGAAGGTAATTGTTGAACAATTTCACAAGATAAAATTGAGGCAGCCTCATTAGGAATCCCCAGCATGTGATCTGTGGTCTTGGAATGCGGTTCACATCATCTCCGACATTTAAATGGAACTTTCTTGAAAAACACATACTTCTTTGTATCGTTCAAAGATGAGAGAAATACACATCTTTCATTTATTTGTTTTCTTTTTCAGGTTACCTCTGAGCTAAAGAGAGTCTCTGGAGACCAAGGTTAGGTTTACGTAGGAAGAATCATGTTTAGATTGTTCCATGACAAAGAACCGTGTATCTGCAGGCAGGAACTGTACAACCCAGTGCGTCTGTACTTTTGCCTTGACTTGTTGAAAACTCAAAGCTCAGAAGTGTGACGAGCAAAAAATGCAACATAGGTTCCTGGAAACCTGTAATGTCTTCGATTCTTTTAATTTTTTTTTTTTTTTTTTTTTTTTTTGGTAGAGACAGAGTCTCAGTCTGTGGCCCTTGGTAGAGTGCCATGGCGTCACACAGCTCACAGCAACCTCTAGCTCTTGGGCTTAGGCAATTCTCTTGCCTCAGTCTCCCAAGTAGCTGGGACTACAGGCGCCCGCCACAATGCCCAGCTATTTTTTTGTTTTGCAGTTCAGCCAGGGGTGGGTTTGAACCCTCCACCCTCGGTATATGGGGCCGGCGCCCTACTCGCAGAGCCACAGGCGCCCCCCTCTTTTAATTTTTTTTTAATTCAGATTTTATTTTATTTTTTCAGTATTTTACTATGTACATTCTCAAACATATGGCAAAACTGAATGGATTTTACAGTGAACACCCTCTAGAGCACTGTTGTTCAACCTTTTTTATCTCACGGCACACATGAACCTATAGTTCAACTTCTGAGGCACACAAATTATGTTGATCAAAAAAGAATAAAGAATATATTTATTTTCCTTTGACCTTCTTTTGAAAATAATTTAATTAATAATCTTTAAAATTTTTTGCAGTACACCTAAGAACCGCTCTGGCACACTGGTTGAAAATCAGTGCTCTAGAGTCTACTAATAATATTTTATTGTGCTTGCTTTAAGATGTGTATTCTTCTCTACTTCAGGGCTTCTATATATGAATCTATCTTATCTTCTTGATTCATTTCATAGTAAATTAAAAAGAAGTACATGATAAATACTCCAGCCTACATATCATTAACTAGAATTCAATATTTGCTAATAATGTTTTGAAGTAGTATTTACAAAAGATAAACTACATAAATCTTATTTTCTTTTGCTAAGTGTTGGCAAATGTATATACACTGTGAATAACTATACTTTGCCAAGAAGATTCTCCTTAACCTCTCCCAGTTATTTCCCACCCTAAACAAGAGTTACTGATTTTTCCCCCTCTTGGACTAAATTTATGTATTGAAAAAATTCAGATAAATAGAATCACCTAGTATGGGGTTAATATTTAGCATATTTTTGAGGTTCCTCGATGTTGAATTTAGCTCTTTTCTTTTTACTGCTAAATAATATTTTTATATCTCATTATCCACAGTATATTTATCCACTTTCCTGTTGGTGGACACAAGGCTACTTCCCATGAATAAATCCTCCATTAGCGTATGGTCTAAGTATTTTTGCAGATATATATTTTCATTTCTCTTACATAAATATGAAGCTTTAATATTGCTAAGATAAGGGCATAGTGTCATGTTAAAAATATAACATGACACTATTTGCGTATCTCAGTAATCTTAAAGATTTAATGTCATTTAAACCTGTTAACATTCCTTATTATCAATTTTTAATTTTGGTCATCTTAGTTGGTGGTACTTGTATCTATAGTTTTTAAAGCTGTTTGTCTGTTGTCTAATAATGTTGAGTGATTTTTTTGTGTGTGATTATCACTGTATTTATTTCTCTTTTTGGAGAGGTATCTGAGAATATTTTGCTAGATGGTTTGTCTTTTTGTTATTAAAATGTAGAATTTCATTATAAATTCTGAATTCTAGTCTTTTTGCTAGATATATGCTTTTTGGAAAATATATTTCACTCTCTGTGCAGCCTCATGAATGGCTTGTCCATTCTTTTTTATTTATGCATTTAATGAGTGGAAGTTTTTATTTTGTCAAAGTTGAATTTTTGTGTTTCTCCATTATTCAACTTTTCAGTACTAACAGATGCTTATATTGTGTTTAGTTTAGAAAAAAACTTTCTTTTGAAACCAAGTCCAATAAAAACATAAAGAATTAAGGAAGTTTGAGCATATGTCTGATTTTTGTGATTATAATCCATGTATTCAATTCTTTTCTCTTTTCATGTCCAAGCATATCAGGTACTTTGCTGGAATATAGTCAAAGAAAAAGAACTCTGTCCTCCTAGAATAATAGAAAGGCAAATGTGGCAGAAAAAGGGATGAATGGGTGATGGGGAACACTCTATTAGAGAAAATGAGTGGGAAATACCACTCTAAAGAATTAATATTTAGTAGAAGAGTATAATAGAACAAAAGGGATACAGCACATCATTACAGTCTTTACCATGAGTCAGACAGCTTCTCTTACATTATCAATTCATTCTTCATTGTATTTATAAAATACTGTTCTTGTAAGTTTCTTGTAAGTGTGTAATATTATAATCCTTCTCCTTGCAGAAGAAGAAGAAGAAGAAGAAGAAGAAGAAGGAGGAGAAGAAGGAGAAGAAGGAGAAGAAGGAGAAGAAGGAGAAGAAGGAGAAGAAGGAGAAGAAGGAGAAGAAGGAGAAGAAGAAGAAGAGGAAAAAGAAGCAGCAGCAGCAGCAGCAGCAAAGAGGAAGAGAGACAAAGAAAATGAGCTTCAAAAGTGAAATAAATTCAATTTTAGACACAGGTAGTCTAGACCTAAGCTCCTCACCACTATGTTTCATAGACACAGCAATTTATAATAAACAAAATTTCCGTGTGTGTATGTTTGTGTTTGTGTATGTGTGTGTGTGCGTGTGATGGTTAATTTGATGTGTCCACTTGAACTTGGCTGGACCATGGTGCTGAGGCATTTGGTCAAATATTTCTTCTGTGTTTATTGGATGAGATCTGCATTTAACTTGGTGGATTTTGAGCAGAGCAGATTTGCTCTCTGTTATGTGTGTGGTCCTCATCCCATCAATTGAAGGATTTAATAGAACAAAGACTAACTTCTGCCAAGCAAGAAGGAACTCTGCCAGCCGTTAGTCTTTCACATTGGCTCTTTCAGAAGTCTTCACCCTATAAACCTACTCTGTAGATTGTAGATCTGTTGACCTTCATAATTGCTTAAACTAATCCACCTTGCCTATTTGCGTGCACACACACACACCCGATATTGGTTTTTTCTCTGGAGAACCCTAATATTATCAAATATGCATATGCGTGTGTGAGTGTGTATAAGCATGTGTCTGACACTCCTTTCCATATATCAGAAACCCTGATCGTTTCATATTTAGGGACCTCTCTGAAAATGGACAGATTGAACTTGCCCAAGTGACTTGTTTAGGCTGTCAGGTATGACTTGAATTGAGCAGAATTTAAAGTACATTCTCAAATGAAAACTAGTGTGAGGCTTATGAGTGTGTGTGGCTGATGGACCACATACATCTAACATTGCTCCCTCTGACAATCCGATCAAACAATAATATGGTACTCTTTTCTATTTAATAAACATACAAAGGGGAAACATGCTGTGGAGAGAAAAAGCAATAATATCTTGAAAACTGTGAGAACACTAGCACTGAGGGTTCCCTCACTTTTATTTTTTTATTTTTATTTCTTTGTCCTCGTTTTTCTCTTTTATTTTTTAATTTCAGCTTAACATGGTGTGCATATGATTAGAATACATAGTTTGCTTTCGTAAGCTAAAAGTCCAAGGTATAGTTATGCCCTTCTCCCAGGAAGTATGTTGTGTGCCTATACATTGTACCCATGGGATGAGAATTTCCAAACCCTCTCTCACTCTTATTGGAATTTAATTTGCTTTTTCTCTCATGTGAGCGTGTATGTATTTATGAATCTATTGATTCTAATTAAGTACTAAATACATGTGAGGCTTGCTTTTCTATTTTTCTGATACTTTGTTTAGGGGGATATTCTTCAAATCAATCTAAATTGTTACAAAAGATGCAAAGTTCCCATCCTTTTATGGATGAATAGTATTCCCTGGTATACATATACTACAATTTCTTTATTCATTCATGTGTTGTAGGACTCCTGGGTTGTTTCCACATCTTTGCAATTGTGAACTTGGCTTCTATAAAAATTTAAGTGCAAATATACTTATGGAAAGATTATTTTACTTCTTTTGGGGTGATACCTAGTAATGGGATTGCAGAATCAAATTGTGGATCTACTTTTAGTTCTTTGAAGAATCTCCATACTTTTTTTCCATAGAAGTTTAGTAGTGTGCAGCTACTAAACTGTCCCACCAACAGTTTATGAGTGTTCCCTTCTCTCCACACACATGCCAGCCTCTGTTGCTTTGGAACTTTGTGATGTAGCCTTTCTCACTGTGTATAGAAGGTATCTCAAAGTGGTTTTTATTTGCATTTCTTTGATGATTAGGGATGATGAGCATTTTTTTGTGTGTTTGTAAGCTGTTCATCTGTCCATATGAGAAAGGTTTCCATTCATTTCTCTTGCCCTATTTTTAATGGGATTGTATACTTTTTTCTTGTTGATTTGTTTGAGTTCTTTGTAGATGCTGGTTATTAGACCTTTCTTAGATTGTAACACGCAAATGTCTTCTCTCTTTTCTTTGATGATTGTACCCTTAGCTGTGCAGAAACTTTTTAACTTGATCAGGTCCCATTTATTTATTTTTGTTGTTGTTGCTGTGTTTGCCAGTGGAGTCTTCTTCATAAATTCTTTCTCTAGGCCAATAAGATTAAGTTTTTATCACGCTTTCTTCAAGGGATTTTATAGCTTCATGTCTTATATTTAAGTCTTTTATCCATCATGAGTTAATTTTCATCAGTGGTGAGAGGTACAGGAGCAGTTTCAGTCTTTTACGTGAGGCTAACTAGTTCTTCCAGCACTATATACTGAATAGGGATTCTTTTGTCTAGCGTTTCCCTGTGTTTGCTTTGTCAGAGATCAAATGGCAATATGAGGCTGTTTTTGCTTGTAGGTTCTCCATTCCATTCCATACATCTATATCTCTATTTTTATGCCAACTGTACTGTTTTGATGACTAAAGATTTGGAGTATAGCCTAAAGTCTGGTAGAATGATGCCTTCAGCCCCATCCATGTCAATATGAAAGAGGAAAAGTCACCATCTTTCTTTAAGGCTGCATAATATTCCATGGTATACATGTACCAAAGTTTATTGATCCATTCGTGTATTGTTGGGCTCTTGGGCTTCTTCCATGACTTAGCAATTTAATGGCATTTTTGGAGAAAGAACCAATGAACTTCAAGTTCAATTATAATTATCCAGCCTGGAAAAAGAGAAGAAATAATAAAAAGGAAAAAAGAATAAACCAACTTAAGAGACCTATGGACCATATCAAGAATACTAAATACAAACATACATACTTACATACATGGATACACACACACACACACGTATACACATACACATACGGATAAGTCATATTTCAGTAATAAATTCTTATCAATGACACCAAAAGCATAAGAAATTAAACTTAACAGTAAATAAATTGAATATCATCAAAGGTAATAACTTTTTGCCAGAAAGGACTTTATCAAGAAAGTAAAAAAAAAAAAAAAGAAAAACAGCCTACGGAATGGAAGAAATATTTTGAAATCATATATCCAGTGACAGTTTAGCATCCACAACATACAAAGATCTCAACAATGTAAAAACAAATGACCCAATGAAAAAAGTGGACAAGGACGTGAATAGGCATTTCTTCATTGATGAGCTGCAAATGATTAATGAATATATGAAAAGCTGTTCAACATCATTAGTCCCATGGAAGTAGAAAGCAAAACTAAAAAAAAATACCACTTCACACCCCATTTTGGTCATTATAATTAATATATATATTTTTTAAAAACAGAAGATGGAGAAAATAACAAGTATTAGCAGGAATGTGAGCAAATTAGATCCCTCATGTGCACATAATTGCTAGAAAACTACAATTATGTTGCAACTATAGAAAGCAATTCGACAGCCTTCAACACGTTAAAGATATAATTTACCATGTGGCCCAGTAATTCCTCAATGAGGTGGAAATACACAAGAAGAATTGAAAACAGATGTTTGTATACTTGTAACATATCAATGTTCCTAAAACCTTTATTTACAGTAGTCAAAAGATGGAAACTACTAAAACGTTCACCAATGAATGAACTGGTAAAGAAAATATATACACGCAGTGATATGTCATTCGGGCATTGAAAGGATGGAGATGTTGACATCTGCTCCACTATGGATGAACCTCAAAAATACCACATTCAGTTTTTATGGAATATCCACAAAATGTAAATACATAGAGGCCAAAATCAGGTTGCTGGCTGTTCAGGGACGTGAGGAGGAAGGGTAGGGATGGGAAGTGGCTGTTTAATGGGGAGGTTATATTCTTTTGGGGAAATGAAGATGTTAAAAATAGAGAAGATGGTTATGTAACAACATAAATGTACTAAGCTCCGCTGAAGCTCCGCTAAGCTCGTACATTTTACATGGCCAATTGTTATGAGAATTTCATCTCCAATTTAATAAAAATAGCTGAAAATGAAATTAATCAATTTGTGTTATTTTGCTGATGTGAAGGGGAGGTGATTATGGAAAAGAAGCAGGTTGGAATGTGGCTAATGTATTAACATGTATAAAATCCCAGCAATGTGCCCAGCTCTATATTTCTTCATGTGTTTTCCCCTTTAATCCCCACATTTCTCTGTTTAGCATATCCCCCACTTTTCAGAAGAGGGAACAAAGTTTGAGCAGAATATGGTACTGTTCCAAGTTCCCTGGATTCAGTCCAAATCCTTTCTTTTTCCACTATAATTTGCTGCCATGAGAAACCAGAAATATTTCTCAAGATTCTCTTTATCCACACAATAAATACTTTTGGGGACCGCCTTTGGAGACACTTAATATAAAGGGTATTTTTGCTTTCTGAGTTGCATTTGAGGATCATATTTATTAGCAACATTATTGTTCACTTTGAATTAAATGTTCTTTCCCAAGTATCACAAGCAAAACATTTTAACTGAATTTAGTTCTGAGGGGAACACAGCCATTACACCACACCTATGTATCAACTCAGACACTCCTTGTGTGAATGTTATTATTTTATTGGTTTCTTTTATCTCCCCTTCCCTCCCGTCTCCCTTTCCTTCTCTTCCCTTCTCAATGGGAAGGTTATCTTCCAAGCAAAACAGAGATAAACTTACTTCATGTGGCTGATGCTGCTGTATTTCTGAATATTTTATATTGCCACATATCCATAGAAGTGGAGGAAGTGTAAATTGTGTACGTAGCCTGAAAATATGTAAAAATGAGAAAGAAGGAAAAGCCGACTGGATTGAGATGGAGGAGGCTTGGAAGACGAGAGAAAATAAAGTCAAAACATGGTGTACATATTATTTCCCTTTCAGGCCATAAACATGGGTTATAGGTTTGTAACAACATAAATGAACTGTGGAAAAATACAATGTTACATTTGGTGTATTAAGTGAATATAAACTTCTCCCTTGCAAAAATCCACAGAGAGACTTCTTTTACTTATAACGTTCCATTTGATAAGGAATAAATTAGTGTCTTACACAAAGTTTTATTTGTGTTTAGAATTTTCCAAACACTATTCAATTTATCACTAATACAAAAAACTTACTATTAATTAATAATTATTAGGCATAAATATATTGTCATTTTAGATATATTGAAAGTAAAAAAGAGGCCAGGCCTGTGCTAATGCTGTGACGGAGAAAAATACATAATGTTAAATGAAATATTTGTAAAAATATTTTCATTAAATATGTTTTTATACTTTAATGAAATTTAAAACAATTCTTAAATCAAAACTTGACAAATCACCCTAGCTAAAATTATATTTTACTTTCTGTGTAATATTAACAAAATCAGAGTTACTAAATAAACTGAAATATTCATTTTTTCTAATAACGGTACATTGAAAGCTTTTGCTTTAAAATACATTTATTTGCACTGAGACAGAATGGTAATGTAGTAAAATACTTTTTAATCCATATTTACTTAGAGTTAACAGTACTAGGAAAAAATAAAATAATAATTTGCGAAGTTCCTTTATAATGTGTGCATTATTCTTTGATAATATTAATACAGCCAAGAAATTGCTGAAGAACAAAAGTCTGTACATGTCTGAATAAGGGTAGATCCTGCCCAGAAAAATGTAAGATGATAATTTTCATATAATTATAAAATTAATAGTTGGGTTTTTTTTATTAATTTGAGGTCATGTAATATGTATCTTTGGTGAATAAAAAATACATGCCAAAGTCACTGGAAATTCTCTGAGGAAATTCTAGTGAAGATTAATTCTAGAGACAGATAAATAGTCAACATAGAAGAAAAATAATTATCAAAGATTAGACATCACATGTACCTTATAAATAGACTCAACTATTATGTATCTATAATCATTACAAATTTTAAAATTTAAAAAGATTGGAGTCTATGATTTTAAAATATTCATCTTATTTGAAAGACATTTTTACTATGATCCCTCATTCAACTTGACTCGTTTAATTATTAGTAGACATTAACAGTTCAGCAATTATGTTCAGATTCATGAGACCAGTGGTTCTCAACCTTCCAAATGCCATGGCCCTTTAACACAGCTCCTGTGGGTTGCGACCCACAGGTTGAGAACTGCTGATTTAGACGTTAATGACAACTATGACCCAATATTACGTAGTGCTACGTGGCAGTGAAATAGTAAGAAACATTAGACATCCAGTGTACCTTCTGGTTCCGTATTGCTATTGTGTACCACTGATGATTGATAGTACTTAAGGCTACATTGTAGCACGACAATGCCATTGTTATTATATTATTGTTAATTTAATATTAATGGTGTTTTTAGCAATAGCTGCATAAAGAGATTATTTGGGGTTATTCTGTGTTAGATTATTTGTTTTGATCAAGAGGGCTGTAAAATAAAGGTGCCACAGTGAGTGTGGTGTCCAGGATTCTAGAGCAGAACAGGAGCTGGAAGACAACATGAAGAGGGGTCTGGAAACGCTGCCACCAAAGATGTCAAGCCAGTGGTTAGTGCCATTGGCTCACTGTAGGAGTCTACCATTATTGCAGTGTGGAAACTCTGTATGTCCGAATGACACAGTATTCACGGTCAATCAGTCACCTGTTCACTGAATTCCTACTGTGTTCCAGCCACTCTTCCCTGTGCTGGAGACATAGCATGTGAATGACCATACTGCAGATCTCTGAGACATCAGGAAGAGAAGGAAAATACACTCTGTTAACAAATAAAATTCATTATTACTAGAAGCAGGTCATAAATACACCCGAGGGCCCTGAATGTATTTTCCAGTCAGGTCACACTTGAGACCCAGGGGTGGGAATTAGATGGTCTCCTACGTATACACCATTTTCAGGATCTTTTTCCTCTTTCTGGGCCTATCCTTTTATCCTCCTTGACCAGGCCTAGCTCCGTCTTGCTACCCACATGTCATTCTTGACTGTTTTTTGGGAGGCCACAGGTGGTCCTCAAACACAGAGTTACTGTATGTCTTGTGTTTATTCTAAGGAGGCTTAGAATTATCTTGAGTACAGTATGGATAATACAAGCGCATCTGTCTCTTGCCAGTAAATGATTGGAAAACTTTAGTGAGTAATTAAGCAACAACAATGGCAGCAAAACTCTATAAACGAGTACGGATACAGGGAGCAAAGGAAATAGGGACATACTTTTCAAATATGTGTAGATGCTTTTTAATGTCAAAATATTTTAAGGGCCAATTTATTCATTTTGCAAATTCTCACTAAATTCCTTTCATGTGCCCAACTCTACTATTTTCAGGCTATTTTCCCAACCAGTGACTACAATAATGACTGTCAGAATCATGAGCATTTTTGTCTTCTAAAATGCATGCTCCTCTGAAATAATAGGATAAGTGAGTCAGAATATACCTACCAGATGTTTATCACGGTGTGCTGTATAAAGATGAAAATGACACAAAAGACATATGAATAAATAGAAGTGAGATTAAATTCATGATGGGATATGATGACACCTCAGAGCCATGAAAACTGTGACACAGATAGATAGTCATTGAAATAGAAGATGATCTTAATACGAAGTGAAATGACATTGAAAATACCATGTATTGACAAACCTCTTGCATTAACAAGTGAATCCATATTTAAGGAATATTTTCTTCAGTATTCATGTCCAGTAATTTTCTTTGATTTTTTTCAGGTAGTGATTATCATGGCTTCCTCGAACATATCTACCGCAAGGTAGCACCTAACAAGTTATTACTGTGAACACGATTTTTTTTTCTTCCGTTGAGACGGAGTTGGCTCCGTTGCCCTGGCTAGAGTGCTGTGGCATTGAACTCCTGGATTCAAGTGATCCTCTTTCCTCAGCCTCTCAAGCAGCTGGGAATATAGGCCCCACCACAATGCCCAGCTATTTTTTTTTCTATTTTTAGTAGACATGGTATCTTATTCTTGTTCAGGCTGGTCTCAGAACTCCTGAGCTCAAGGCATTTGTCCACCTCTGCTACCCAGAGTGCTCAGATTATAAGCATGAGCCCCCATGCCCAGTCATGATTTTTTACATTAAACATAATTTTAAAAATAAATAGTATGTGAGTGAAAATAATATTCAATATGAATGATGAGTACATCATTTCTTGCTGCTCAGTTACATATTCACAATTAAAAGCATCAAAGGATTCTGCCTATGACCTGAGTTTTCACTTCTGGGCATTTCATTCCTTTCTTTTATATTTTTAGATTTACTCCATTTTTATAATTTACCTCATTTGTCTGTGTTGTCTGAGGATCTCAAACAAATTATTGATCATAATTTCTTGAACTTCAGTTGAATTTTCAAATTCCTGCTTAAAATTGCTTTTTCAATAAACATTAAAGTTGCTAACTTAGCCACTGTTTCCCTGGACTGGCCCTTCGAGGTTGGGACTTACAATTTGTTTGCCGCTTCTTCCTGTGGAGTCTGTCATCCTGATGGTTGTGTCTTGGGTTTCCAACAATACATTCTCTGTCCATCAGTTTTCTCCAATTTTTTTAAAAAATATTTGTCTTTGGGATCACACTTATGGTGCATCTTACAAGGGTACAAGTGAAAATTACTAAATGTAGAATATAAATGTCTTCATATAGTGATTAAAAGGCTGTGAAGGCTATGTTAAATAGTTCAATGAAAATATTTCAGATTGTATATGAAGTCAGCACATTGTGCCCCATGATTGCACCAATGTACACATGTATGATTTAATAAAAATTAAAAAAAATTAATAACGATAAAAACAAAAAAATTTGTCTTGCTACCCTTGATCAACATAGCCTGGAGTTTCCGTCTCTTTTAAAATAAATTGTTACTTTAAAATGATGCCCCATAGTATTTAACATCCAGTAATCCAAAACTCACCAATGAGTAGCTTACTCTCCAAGGCCTCTGCCATTTTAAAACTTAATTTAACCAACACAAGCAGATTAATAAAGCCTGTGAGCCACCTTCGGTTACATCTGTGAACTTCTTGCATCTATCTTTTTTAACTAATTTTCTGAGAGACTCACAATAAATTGAGGGCAGAAAGGACATATCAGGTATTACTAAATGTCAACTTTTATGCATAGTTCTTTCCAATATTAAATACAGAATGTGGCAAAAATAACATTTTTAGGCAACTGCAGTGGTGGCACAGATGTTTACTCCTAACGTGTTGTATACAGGAGGGCAGAAAGGGAGGGGAAAACGGAGTCACCATTGCATATTTCTACAAAAATCAGCCTTGCATCCCTCAAGTTTCAACACAGCAGCAGCGGCAGTCATTAGCTCTGTTTGTCTTGATTTTGATATAAGCTTGGAAATTCAGTGCTGCTGGATTAGACATCATGAAGGTTTTGGCATTGAAATTTTATCATTTTCATCTATGGGGAGATAGTCTGAGAAGAGTCGCAGTGAAATAAAATACATGACATCCATATCAAAAATGATCAGAATTGGCTGTTGTGTGTAGCTGTAACAGAATACCACAGACTAAGTAAGTTATAAAGGAGAGACATTTATTTCTTACAGCTTGCTGGGAAGTCCAAGGTGGAGGCCCTGCCTGTTCAGAGCCTTCCTGCTGCTTTGCTTGCAGCAGAGGACAGAAGAGCAGGACAGCGTGCCTGTGAGAGGGGACAGGGTGAGGACAGAAGAGCAGGACAGCGTGCCTGTGAGAGGCGACAGGGTGAGGGTGGACAAGCAGGACAGCGTGCCTGTGAGAGGGGACAGGGTGAGGGCAGAAGAGTGGGACAGCGTGACTGTGAGAGGGGACAGAGTGAGGGCAGATGAGCAGGAGAGCATGCCTGTGAGAGGGGACAGGGTGAGGGTGGACAAGCAGGACAGCGTGCCTGTGAGAGGGGACAGGGTGAGGGTGGACGAGCAGGACAGCGTGCCTGTAGGGAGACAGGGCTGGCTGTCCCAGCAAGCCCATTCTCCTGATGACCCAGCCACTGACAGCAGAAGGCAGAAGAGCAGGACAGCGTGCCTGTGAGAGGGGACAGAGCTGGCTGTCCCAGCAAGCCCTCTCTCCTGATGACGCAGCCATTGCAGTGACAGGGACATGGATTCATTCGTGAGGACAGATCCCACAAGACTCTGTCACCTCTTGTTAGGCCCCACTGTCCAACACTGAAGCTTTGTGGATTAACTTTCCAATATGTTGAACTTTGGGAGACACATTCAAATCACAGCAATGGCTGAAAAGCAGACTGTCTTTCTGGATCTTACCCTATGGATCTTGGCTTTTTATTGCAATAGTGATTATGGAGTATACTAGTCTGACTAAATCCTGAAAGGTAAAATAGGGGTCCTGCTACTACCAATGGGGTCTAAATATTTCAGGAAGTTGATCTCAAAGACCCCATTTAGGAATCTGTTCTATCTTTGGCCAAATGATAAAATGGAGAAAATTCTATTTGCTATATTTTACATAATTTATGGTCCTAATAATACATGGATAGTTTCTAAAAGATAAAAATTAATTTTATACAAGCTTTTACACTATGTAAGTTTTACGTAGATATTTGTAATTTGTCTATACAAGAATGCCATTTAATTGGTGATTGTAGTCTAATAGTTTATTACTTACAGATTTCTTTGTTCATTTTTGAGCAAATTTTGATTCCAGATAGACAATACCTAGACAAAACCAATTATTTTCAATAGAGAGTTATAGTTATTGAATTTTTTTCTCAATTTGAAAATTTTAAAGAGAGATTACATTGTCTTTAAAAAAAGACCTTGCTGTATAGTCATGGCATTAAAATAGAAAATAAAACTTCAGAACATTTTAGGGTGTATTAGTTTTTCAGGTTAACCTAGCTCCAATTCAAGAAGTTTTAAACAGTTTGAATCAGATGAATTTACTTTGTACAATAACCTCAAAAATCAAGTGGAAATTGATAGTTGGTATTATTAAACCCCTTTCAAAGTGGTTCAAATGAATCCAATTTTCGTAAGAAAATAAAATATAAAGTTCTTTCTCTTTTGAAGGCAATGTCTTTATGACCACAGAATTGAGGTCATTTAAACACTAACTACAGCTAAAAGAGAAAGATAAGAATGTTCAGTCCTTTAAGATAATGGGACAATCTGTGGTTTTACATTGGATTTTATATTAGAAATACTTTAGTCAAAGTTCACTTTGAAGGCAATGGAGGATAAACTAACCTCCCATCAAGGACTGACCATGTGAAATCATAACATATGAATTCAGCAATTCTAAATCTACTGAAGCATAATCAGAGAGTATAATTTTAAATCTAAACCTTGGCAGAAATCAGAAGAGAAAGAGAGAGCAACATTAGAATAATAGAAAATTCTGCAAATAGGAAGGGAGGTGAGAGAATATCTCCCTACTTGACATTGGATTGATACTATTTTATATTAATTTTCAGCCCTGTGATTTTAGACAATGTTCTCAGAGGCTATTAAGAAGGAAGATCACAATATAAGTTAAGTTGTAACTGTTAGCTCTACCTCAATGTATATTTTCTTCTTGTACTTTATTGGCTATTTGTATCAGTAAAACAAGAACACTTCAATGGTGGTATAATTCTTTTTTGTTTTTCAACCATTCCTATGAAAGTGTTTTACAAAAACAATAATTTTAATTTCTCACTGAGAATAAATTCATTGAATTTTATGGTTCAGAGCAATGAAACATAAGCATCTCTACATTTACCACTTAAGTTCTAAGAGTAAATTAAAAGGTTTTTAAAAATGTGGGGGTTTTTTTGTTTTTTTTTTTGCAGTTTTTGGCTGGGGCTGGGTTTGAACCCACCACCTCCGGCATATGGGGCCAATGCCCTACTCCTTTGCGCCACAGACGCCGTCCCTAAAATGTGTTTTTCTATTAATACTGAATAGTACTATTTAGATTGGGAAAGTTGCCACAAATCTATCATCAGCACATGTAAAAAATGATACTCATATTCCCTTATTTACAAATTGAAGCAAGTGACCAACTGGACCTGTTTTGCAATTGTTTACTTCTCATTCACTACTGAGCAAACAAATCTATATATCTGAGATTTGAGAATACTCATAAGGAGACAGGACTTCTGATGTGTCTGTGCCTTGCAGACGCCCTGTGGACCAGACCTGTGTGAAGAGTGATGTCTCCAGGGACAGCCAAGAACAGATGTTTTCAACAGCCCGAAAGGCCCCTTCACCCTCAAGGACCCCCCATCTTATCAGAGTTGCTTTCCCGTTAAACTACTAGACATATTACTGAAGTTATTTTTGACTTTTGCCAAGTGTTATTGGATAGACTTCTTTGGTAAAGGAAGAGAGCAATTAACTAGTATATTTTGAGATATGCAAGCTTCAAAAACCTCAGAGTTATTACAATTTTATATCCTTCATCTTTGCAAAATATTTCAAACAAGATCATTATCAACACAAATAATATTATGGCATATATGTGAGTTATGTTTGACAGCGCTGTAAATCTAAACAAGTGCATAGATATCGGCTTCCGGAGTGAAGAACTTTATAGATGCTCACAGGTGATTTTACACCTGTTAGAGATGTAGAGATAGAAGAGATGGCTTACAATAATTTAGTTAGTTTATGTTGTATATAAAACACCAAAGCAGATATCAGGTTGTTCCCTTTAGAAAACAATCCAGTTTATTTCAGCAAGATATAACTTTCTGTAGATAATGGGACCAATCACAAACTAAACAGCTGACCTATTGGAAATAATGATCATTATTACTGAGATCCAAAGGTGAGTTTATGTCTGTCTAGCAACATTCCAGACACATTGGTCAGTGCACGTTATTTTCTACTTGGTAAACTCAGGATGAAATATAAAGTATCTGAAAATTAGGCTTTAAATTCTACTTCTAGTACTTAGTTGTTTCAAAATGGTGTTCAAAATTCAGGTCAGGGAGGATGCTTCCCTGATAGGTATGGCAGGAAAAATCCTCTTTCCTTCTTCAAATGTTGCTACAGATAAATGTATTTTCTTCTCAAATTAACATAGTCTTCATACTACATAAAAGAAAGGACAAAAGCAATGGAGAATCAATGTAGGTAGGAAAAAACTGAAAAGAGCAGCTACCACAGATGTAATTCTTATGAGACTGTGTATTGGGTCTCTTTTCTGGTAATAAAATTGTGGATATTCATCTCTTAACTTATATACACATGTGTAAACTTGTTTCTTATATTTACATTATAGGCAGTGGAAGGATGGGTAAGGGTAAGAGAATGTATCCCAGGCATCATGTTGGCCTAAGAGATGTTTATCTTTGTCAAGTGGAAGAGAAACTCAATTTTGTCAACCCCAATACATATATGAAATGGGTGTACATAGTGCTACAGTCATACATGTTAAACAAAAACTCCCGTGTTTCTTGTTGAGTCTCTGAGCTGGCATCTTGCACCTGCCCACACCTTATCCCTGATGCAGACAAGGTTGTAAAAGTTTGAACACAGCTAAAACCAATTTGGAAAGAGATTTAAGACTAAAGTGTTTTGATGCAAGAATTTTGGCTACAGGTTAGAATCTACATGGACACCATTATTTCTGAGCAATAAAACTACAGAAAAGAGACACCTTGTCAGGACACAATGTCATAGACAGAGATGTCCTAATTAGAGCAAGAGGTCAGGGAAAGGCATTAGTCATAAAATGTCATTTGAACAAAAGTCCTGAAGAAAGGGAGGAAGAAAACTATTGCAATGACTGATAGGTGAGGGGGAGTGAGAATTAAATTAATAAAATAATTGTCAGTAATTGCAGTGCTTCCTGTTGATACCATAACACATTCACTTAACAGGCCATATTGTAATACATATTGAAACCTAATAAGTGGGGGGCTTCACAAAAAAAATGCCTATCTTCATTTGAAATGAATGAAAAACTTCACTTCACAGTATTTGCAAATGGAAAGTGAGGACGAACCACACTCAGTTTACTTAGGTTATATTTTTAAAATTTATTTAAAAATATGATTGGAGGGATAAATGTTTTTAGCTACATGGATTGCTTTTCCTGAGTCAGGGCTATAAGTGCATCCATCACCAAGATAATGTTGAGTGTACCTGTTAGAAGGATTTGCACCCATCTCCCCCTGATTTTTGCTTGATTTCCACTGTTTTAACCGCCCTATGTGCTCAAGTGCTAATCAGTTAGTTCCAGTTTAATAGCAAGTACATTTTATGCTTGTTTTTTCATTCTTGAGATACTTCACTTTGGATAACAGTCTCCAGTTCTATCCGGGCTGTTATAAAATACATTTTCATCCCCTCAATGGCTGAGTAGTATTCCTTGGCATGCACTATACCATATTTCTATATTTTGTTAATTCACTCGAGAATTGCTCGTCACTTGGGTTGATTCCACATCTCTGCAATTGTGAATTGTGCTCTAATAAATATTTGAATACAGGTATCATTTTGATAAAAGGATTTCCTTTCCTTTGGGTAAATACCCAAGAGTGAGACTACAGGATTGAATGGTAGTTCTACTTTAGCTCCTTGAGGAATCTCCAGACTCTTTTCATAAAGGTTGTAGTAAGTTACAGTCTCAGCAAGAGGGTATAGCATTCCTGTTCTCTTCGTCTGTGACAACATCTAATATTTTGGGGGTTTTAAGTAAAAGCCATTCTAACTGGGGTGAGATGGTATCTCACGGTGTTTTAATGTGCATTTTTCTGCTGATAAGTAATGTGGAGAATTTTTTCATATGTTCATTGTTTGTTTATCTGCTTGTGACAAGCTTCTGTTAAGGACTCTGGTCCACTTTAATAAGGTTGTTTCTTTTTATCCTGCAGATATTTTGCATTTCTTGGAGATTGCTGTTGTTAACCTCTTATGAGACATTTAGCTTGTGAATATTTTCTTCCATTCTGAAGGTCCTCTATTTGCTCTGCTATCTATTTCTTTAGTTGTTCAGAAGCTCTTTGATTCAATCAAGTTTCATTTATTCATTTTTGTTGTTGCTGTAATTGCTATTGGGCTTTTCTTCATAAATTCTTTGCCTATGCCAATATCCAGAATTTTTTTCCCAACATCGTCTCCTGTAATTCTTATGGTTTGGTGCCTTACATTTAAGTCTTTATACATCTTGAATTAATTTTTATGAATGATGAATGATATGGATCCTTTTTAAGTCTTCTGCATGTGGCTATCCAATATTCTCTGTACCATTTATTGAATAGTGTGTACACTTTTCTTTTTCAAAAATCAGTTGACTGTATGTGGATAGTTTTATATTTGGGTTCTTTGTTCTATTCCATAGGTCAATTTTCTGTTTTTGTGCCAATACCATGCTGTTTTCATTACTATAGCCTTATAGTATAGTTTGCATTCTGGTTATCTGATGCCTCCAAATTTATTCTTTTTCTTGGACATTGTTTTGGCAAACAAGGCTCTTTTCTGGTTCCAAATGAAGCATAGAATTATTTTTTATAGATCTGAGACATTGATGTTGCTATTCTTATGGGATTATTTTGACTCTGTAAATCAGTGTAGGTAGTATGCACATTTTAACAGTGCTAATTCCACTGATCAATGAGTATGATATCTTTTCATTTGTTTGTGTAATGTGCTATTTCTTTTCTCAGTGGTTCATAGTTCTCTTTGTATAAAATTTTCACTTCCTGGGCGGTGCCTATGGCTGCAAGAAGTAGGGTGCCGGCCCCATATGCCGGAGGTGGTGAGTTCAAACCCAGCCCTGGCCAAAAACTACAAAAACTACAAAAAAAAAAATTGATAAAATTTCACCTCCTTGGTTAAGTATATTCCTAAGTATTTTATTTTCTTTGTAGCTATTGTGAATGGTCTTTAACCTTTGAATTGACTCTCAGCTTGACTGTTATTGGTGTATAGGCATAATATTAATTTTGTAACCTAAGACTTTGTTCAATTCCAGGAGTCTCTTGGTGGAATTTTGGCAGTTTTCTAGATGTAAGATCATATTATCATCAAAAGGCAATAGTTTGACCTCCTCTATCCTGACTTGGACACCCTTTATTTCTTTCTCTTAACTAATTGCTCCTTTAAGTTGTGCCCAAGTAGGTTTTCTTGGGAGATTAAGGGTTCCCCTGAGCAACGTGGTTAAGTGTTGGGGATATGGGATCTGGCCAGTGGGCCTGTTTCTGGATCCCTGAAGATCAATCCCTGCTGTGCCAGGGAGAAGTGTGCTGGTTCCTAGTTGCCTATGGAGTGCTCCAGCTGGTGCAGGGTCCCTCTACCTATACTTGTGGGTGCTGCTGCTCTGATGCAGCAGCCAGGCAAACAGCTCCAGGGAGGGCCAGTGACCAAAGAGCTCACAGTCCGAGCACCCCTTAGTCTGCTGCAAGTCTTTTAGAGGAATTATTAGAACTTCCACTCTCTGTGGAAGGCTTGGTGTGTTGGATGCACTTTCAGAGGGCCCTCCTGTGAGCCTCAGCTCCATCATATCCCTCAGCAGATGTGGGCAGGGGAGGGGAAGGGAAGAAAAATAGTTTGAAGGGAGAAAAGCTAGCACTTTTGTTATCTCTTTTCTTCTCTCTGGAAGGCAACTCACGCTAAGTGTCCAAGCTCTAGCCTCATGCAGGACATACCTGTTCCCTGTGGTTCCCACAATCTGGACCAGAGTTGGCAAAAGTTTGTGTTTGAATGAGCAAGATGAAGCTTAGGGGTTGAAGCCACCTGGGGAGGTCAAAAGCTCATGGTGGATGTAGAAGCTTGGATCTGTGGTGACAAGAAGTGGCTCTAAGAACTCAAAGTGCTCCTAGTTCTTGCAGATATTAGTTTTGGGGCTTGTGAGGGTAGAAAGGCTCTCTAGCATCTCGGGAGCCTCCTGACCGCCAGAGACCTGAAGGAGGGAGAAATGAACCGCCCCTCCTACCCTTTTGCTCAATCTCTGCTGATGGCTCGCTCTTTCTTGTTCTGCTGTGCCACTTCTTCCCATAGAATCTCTGTAGATTCTGGCACTTTCCCCTTGGAATTACACCTAATCTAACTTTGCTTGTTTGTTTATCTTTCTCATTTAAAATTTTCCCTTCTTTCTGCAATAATCTGGCAGCTAGTTTCTCTGGTCAGCCATCTTCGATTTGCCTATATTTCTTTAAGGCAACAAATATGCTACTGCTTCAGTAGAGAATAAGCAGATACCTTTCTGTTTAAAAGCAACTAAATCACAATTGAAATGAGTAATCAATTTGAAGGAACCTTTTACAGAGTCATCATTGATCATTTTCTTAAACTTTTCCTCGTGTACCTGCATTTGCTTGATAAGTTCCCCACTTAAGACATTAAACAATAGTCCACTGAACTGAAAATAAAGTATTTAAGATTCAGAATGAGTACACATGTAAAAACAAACATCAGAGGTTTAGGAAGGCAGTGTTCATAAAGATTCAAGAAAGAATAAATATATAAAACAACATTCAAAATTATTTTATAATAAAGCCTTTGTATCCTGCTCCCCTTTTATTGCAGAAAATAGTTTGAAATTCTCACTTAATGTTTTATTCCTCTGTGAAAGCCTGATGTAGTTTTTAAATTTGTCTTCTAGAATCTCTTTGAAGGGTGAAAAATTTTCTTAATTTGTTTATATGACATCATTATTTTATTTTCAGAGACTGTATCTATTAAGGTCCTCTGAGTTTATATGCATACTTATCTTTCCTCTTTAAAATATCAATCATTTGTTGTATATTGAATTCAATAAAGTCTTTATGCATGCCCTGAAGAAAGGTCCCTATATAAACTAATTCCTTTAGCAGTGCGCAGATTGTTCTGTAAGCCATTTAGACCTCATCCCTGGAGAAATGCTCCAGGACCTTGGACTGGGCTACGACTTCTAGAGCAATACCCCCAAAGCACAGGCAACCAAATCAACAAATGAGATCACATCAAGCTAAAAACCTTCTGCATAGCAAACAAGTAACAAAGGGAAGGAACATTCCACAAAATGGGAGAAAATATTTTCAAATTACCTATCTGACGAGGGACCTATAACTAGAATGTACAAAGAGCTCCAACAACTCAATAGGAAAAAAATCATATAATGAGGAAGGGGCAAAGGATCTAAATAGACAATTTTCAAAGGAATATAGGTTATGTAAATGGTCACTGCACACCATTGAAATGCAAATCAAAACTACATTGAGATATCATCTCACCTCAGTTAAAATGTCAAAACACAGGTAATAGCAAATGCTGGCAAGGCCATGGAGAAAAGGGAACACTTGTACAGCGTTGGTGGGAATGTAAGTTAGTGAAACTAGTGTGGAGAACAGTATGCAGGTTCCTCAAACAACTAAGAATAGAACTACCATATGACCCAGCAATCCCACTGTTAGGAATATATAGAAAGGAAGGCAATTCAGGATGTTCAAAAACATCCAGAATATTGCATTTCCAGATTTATTGAAGCACTATTTACAATAGCAGAGATTTGAAATCAATCTAAGTGTCCATCAAAGAATAAATACATAAAGAAACTGTGGTATATATACACAATGGAATATTATCTAGCCACAAAAAATAATGAAATCCTGACATTTTCAACAGTATGGATGGACCTGGAGAACATTATGTGAGATAAATTAAGTCAAATACAGAAAGATGGGTCTTGCCTGTTCTCACTCACATGTCAGAGCTAAATATCAAAACCATTGATCTCATGGAGACAGACAGTATAATGGGAATTATCAGAGATTGGGAATGGCAGTGGGATAGGTGGACAAAGTGGGAATGGTTAATAGATGCAAAACTATAACTAGATAGATAGAATAAACGATATTTGATAGTGTAACAAAGTAACTACAATCAACAATAAGCTGGGTATCCTTTAACTAAAAGATTGGAATGGTAATGTTTCTAACACGAAGAAATGATAAATACTTGAGGTATTGTTACCCCAATGATTTGATTAATTCACATTGTATGCCTGTATCAAAACACGACATGTATAATATAAAAAACTCTTTTACAACTGTAATAATTAACAGTGGTTTCTTCTACTGGTGATTTCCTCAACTGTCTTTTAAATTCTTCTTTCCAGTTCATATATTTCTAGGATAATGTCTGCCTTGAAAATGCCACATTTACTTTAGGGGAAAAAAAGGCCTGTAAATTGTTTGAATTGGCTGCTTGCAATTCCAGAATGCTCTTAGATCTCAGGATGTGGTGTTTCCAAAGGAGATGTCTTCATCACACAGCACGGCCGTGTGTGCGCAGAGGAAAGGCCTCAGCAAAGCCGTTATTCACTCTGCTCCCTGACTCTGTGTTCTCAAGTCTGATTTCCTCTCAGACATTGTCTCTACACTTACAGTGTATGTCTGAGAATTCAAGTCTGTCATTACTTGATAAATACAGTAAAAATAGTCTTTTATGCCCTCTCCACATTTAAATCTCTTTTCTGCCGCTATACAGGTCCAGATGCTACTTGGCCCTCCCTAGACATATTTTGCATGGATAATGCATTTGCATTTTAAGATTCATCTGTTATTTTGATTCTCCCTTCCATAGCAGTTTATTTGATTTCTTGTCTAGTAAAATCATTCTCATCAGAGTTCCTTTTATTTTACTTTTTGCATTATTTTATTAGCAAGAAGAGTTTGCTATGGAGACATCTTGTCACCCTCAGGACAAAAAAGGCTGTAGATTTTGAGGCAGCAGCAAATCAATCATTCTTCCATTTACCAGCATGGAAACCGATTTGGCAGTGATATGATGTGAGAATGTGCCTTGGCTTTTTGAGTTATTACCACATAATGCCATGTGGAACCGATGCTATTTTCTATATAACAAAATATTTTTACACATTTCTACAATTCATATAAGTTAAGAAAGCATGAAAATGGACAAAATAAATTTAAATATTTCATCAATTAAAAAGATAGAGGAAAGAGAAATGACAAGAGTGAAATAAAGAGAGGAAGCAAATGAAAATAGAAAAAAAAAGAATATATATATATATATATATATATATATATATATATATATATGAAGAGTTAACTTGTTGCTGCCCTACATTTGTACTTGGCACTTCCCTCATTCTTTAACATGATATGTTGCTAAGCTCATTTATGCAACCAGTTATTACATGTAGAAATGTGCATAAATTTGTAAATTTGATTTATATAAAGTATATTAGAGTTTAAAGGTTCATGAAGAACTTAACACATATTTACATTTTAGAGTTTCCCTGCTGAAGCCAGAATATGCTATCCATTTTAGATTGCGTTATATATAGCTTTAATACTTGGTAGTTTGACAAAACACATTAAAATAGGCTATTTTCAATAATTTCCTGTTCATAGTTTCCTTAATACATATATACATTAGTTTTCCTAACTAACCATGTTTGTTGTAGCTTAATAAGATAATCTGAAAAATACAGGGCTGGTTTCTGTCACCTCTGCTTCAGGGGTGATGCATCTGGTTGACTTTTAGCCACTATTTTTCTCTGTATGAAACTCAGCTTCCACTTGGTAATAAGCAAAGTATTAGCACAAATGCAAATTAAGATACTGTACTCAGAACACTTATGGTTATGGAGTACTACTGTACTGAGTGTACATAGTAAAATTTATAAAAATATATATAGTAATAAGTAAATCTTTACCATATGAATAAACTTAATGCACTTTACATAAACTGTTTAACTTAGCTCATCTTTAAATCCCATTAGTTTGCCTTATTTATTTTCATTTCACCTGTGAAAATACTGAAACTTAAAGTTTAAATAAAATTCTTAAATAATTATTGAGAGTATTCATATTCAATTGATTGTAAAACAAATTAAACTGTTCAATATGAGACAGATTATGAGACTGAGTTTGAAAACGTGAGACCAAGGTCATTGTTGCTTAAGAGAAACATCTTTTTAACATAAAAGGACTGAAAGATTAAAATAAAAGTGAAAATTACTAAAAGTAGAATATAAATGTCTTTATATAGTGATTAAAAGGCCATGAAGGCTATGTTAAATAGTTCAATGAAAATATTTTAGATTGTTTATAAAGTCAGCACATTGTGCCCCATGATTGCACCAATGTACACAATTATGATTTAATAAAAATT
>CAUYRH010069909.1:0-28886 GCA_963574655.1 Perodicticus potto
ACCCTGGATAGAGTGCTGTGGCATCACAGCTCACAGCAACCTCCAATTCCTGGGCTCAAGCAAGTCTCCTGCCTCTGCCTCCCAAGTAGCTGGGACTATAGGCACCCGCCACAACGCCCGGCCATTTTTTGGTTGCAGCCACCAATGTTTGGCGGGCCCGGGCTGGATTCGAACCCGCCAACTCAGGTGTACATGGCTGGCGCCTTAGCCTGTTGAGCCACAGGCGCCGAGCCGTAACTATGCATTCTTTATTGAAAGAATCAAAATTTAGTTCTGAATTTCAACATCAAGCAAGTTAAATCATTAAGAATATATGCTAATTATACAATTGAAAGTTGTCAGTAGATAACAGTTATCTTCTTTATATGACCGTTACTAGAATAATGCCTGAAACACAGCTAGCACTCAATATTTACATACAAAAAATTTTGTCCAGCACAGTTGATAAAGTATCAGACCATTAGGCCTGGCAGACATAGTGGTTCACACCTGTAATCCCAGCACTTTGGGAAACCTAGGCAGAAGGAGCACTGGAGGCCAGGAACTGGAGACCAGCCTGGGCAAACATAATGAGACCCCCAACTCTACAAAAAAAAAAAAAAAGGTAAAGGGGGCGGTGCCTATGGCTCAAAGGAGTAGGGCGCCAGCCCCATATGTGGAGATGCAGAGTTCAAACCCAGCTCCTGCCAAAAACTGCAAAAAAAAAAAAAAATGGTAAAGGAAAAGAGAAGTGAAGGAGGAAGGGAAGGTGAAATTAGCCAGGCATGGTGGCACCCACCTGTATTCCCAGCTACTTAGGAAGCTGAGGCAAAAAAAGGGTCACTTGAGCCCAGAAGTTCTAAGGCTACAGGGAGCTATAATGGTGCCAACTGCACTTTATCCTAGTAAACAGAGAGAGACCCGGTCTCAAAAAAAAGTTTTACCACTTATACTAAATTAAAATTTTAATACATTTTCAAAGTATTCCAGTGAATGTAGCCACAGTAGAGTATCCAAAAACTGAAAAAATAATTAAAAATATAAATCACTGCCCACTGTGACCTCATGAGGTCTCAATTATTATAATCACAGCTCCAAATGGGCATCTGATTGAAATTCATCCCAATGCTAATAACTGTATAAAAGCAAATACTTCTTTTTAACTGTTCAACTTTAATTTTAAAAAAATCAAAAATCTTGGGCAGTGCCCGTAGCTCGTGGGTAGTGTGCCGGCCACATACACCCAGGTTGGCGGGTCTGAACCCAGCCCAGGCCAGCTAAACAACAATGACAACTGCAACAGAAAAATGGCCAGGCATTGTGGCAGGCACCTATAATCCCAGCTACTTGGAAGGCTGAGGGAAGAGAATCACTTAAGCCCAAGAGTTTGAGGTTGCTGTGAGCTGTGATACTACAGCACTCTACCAAGGGCGACACAGACTCTATTTCAAAAAAAGATATGTCATGAGTTAAAATGCACACAAACTTAAAATTTGAGAATGAAAATCCAAGTATAAATGCACTGTCCATGTAAAATATAGTAACTAGTATTAAGAGTGGCAACATGTTTCTCAAATGTTTTTGATTTTATCTAAATCTCACTAAAAAATGTATGAATTATTTTTTAAGGCTAGAACAATCTTTTATAATACTATTTACCAATTATATTAAAGTTTACAGTCTCCACAGAACAAATAATTTAGTCTACAACTAGTCTTTAAATCACCTAAAAGTCCTTTAACACAAAGGCAGTTTTGGGGTGCTCACTGCATTTTAAACATTTGGGGTATCCGTTCGAGTATTTCTATAAACAGAACCAGAAATATCTGTCCCAATCACTTATGCCATTTTCATTCTGCTTTATTAACAAATTGTTTAATCGTATCAACTCTGAAGTCTATTTTAAAGTTTCACAATTTAAAATCAGTTATACCCTCTGAATGATCATCACTCAAACATACAGGAGGAGCATCTGAAAGAAAAACAGGAAAGGTTAACTCAAGAGTCTAGTAACATTAAGATGCTGGTTCAATTTATTTAAACAAAGCTATTACTAAATGAACAATAAAAGGTTATGTGACTATCCTGAAGTTTAGAATTCATGCTAGTAGATATCACATATGTGTATCTATTTTCTAGGTAAATCAAGGAATGACAGCTAGCATGCCTCATTTTATATTTGTACCTCCATCCCTTAGCCCCATCTTTGAATACAGTACGTGTTCAATAAATAGATATAGTGTAAGTATCATTTAGTCCTCTTAACAACACTGCGCTAAACACTGTCTGCTTATCATGAATAAAGGACCTGAAGTTAGCTGAAGGATCCAGGTCAATATGAACATACTGGCCGGCCTAGCCTAATACCTACCTTATCCTAAGTCACAAAGCTAGTGGGAGTATCAAAAAATGACTTCAAAATTCATATTCTTTCAATTATACCATGTCATCTAAATAGCAAATATATAATTATTATGCTCAAAAGTTATTCTTCCTAAATTATTTTCCTGTATTGGTGCTTTTCAAGGAAAAGGGTCTTGAGGAGCTATTGTCTCTTCAAGTTCTACAGTAGACATGTGACAACTGTCATTTACCATCCATTCCCTCCTTCCCAAAAACCCTGGATTTCTGATTTGGGAACTCTAGCTGGGGATCTTTGTTCCAATAGAGTCAGGCACATGTGTCCAGTCAGGGCACTGAGGTGCCACATGACCTAGGCAACCCAATTCAAATGAACTGCAGAACTCTGAAAGTGCTGGACCAACAATATAACTGGGGCCAACCATGTTTCAACAGGTAAATCAAAATCACTGGATGAAGTCTTAATGTGAGCCCATCAAAGTATTCCTTCATATTTTTAAACCAGTTTGATTCAGGTTTTCCGTTACATCCAAAAACCAAACTGATAAGATTGTTATTAGGATGTTTCTCGTTGCAATGTCTTTTATGCACAGCATCCCTCCTTACCCATGGAATGGCTTTTCACCCTCCTTAATAATGTTTCTCATCTATTGGGCATCTATTACATACCAGACATTGTGTGAAATGTTTAACATACATTATCTCTCAATATTAAAAACAAATCTACATCCACAATCTGCCAGGGAAATCTTATCCTCACCATTTCATCTACCAGAGAACTCAAGCTCAAAGATACTGAGTGACATTCTCAATACCAAATAACTAATACTTGGGGCCAGAATTCAAAACCATGTTTACCTATCTCATCAGTGCTTGGTCTTCCAACTACATGAAGCTGCCTGGCATGTGGAACTTGTACTTAAAAAGTCTTTGCTCAGGCATCAACTCTTTAAAGAAGTTTTCTGTATCCATTTTATAGAAAGGAAATACTGCCATGTATATTAACTATGTTTCTCCATTTAGAATACTAATTCCAAAGAATACTAAAATCCAGGTAACTCCACTGCCTCCCAGTGTATGACACAGGCCACGTGAGAAATATTTGTGAAATAATGACTAAAGAGAGAAATGAAGTCCTATTTATTACAGACAATACCAGTAAGATAAGCAATTGTCATTATATTGAGATATCTTTTTAGATTTAAAGTTTCAGAAGTTTCTTCAATCTAGGAAGAAATCTGAAAATACTATATTCCTACACATTACATATTTGTTTCTGTACTTATAAAGGGTTACACAAAAATGTAAGAAATCGAGAACAAATACATATGTATATTTTCCAAACCAAATACTTTAAAATGCATCAAAGAACCATGTGGTTAGTAAAGCAGTGTGTGTATATATATATATATATTTTTTTTTTCTTTCTTTTTAACAACGCTAGTCAAGTGAAGGACATACTTGTTAAGCAGGTAATAAAAGTCCAATTGGTCTACTGGCATAATTTTAGAACCAAAGTTGTCCAACGTTAAGTCCTTAACTTTCTAGATTTACTTATTTATAAATGAGAAGCATGAATGAGACTATATCCTAGATACAACTTAGCTCTGTGATTCTGCTATAATTCAAGAATATCACTAAACAGTAACTTCTCTGAGTGTTTCTCTGACTATACAACCTAAAAGTAACCTTAGGAACTTTCCTATCACACTATCTTAACACTCTGCATGGTACTTACCCCCAACATTTTTCTTATTTATTTACTCATGTTTTACCATCTCCCCTGCTAAAATGTAACTGCCAAGAGAACAAAAAAGTTGCAATATTTCATAAGCACTTTCCAGGGAGTCACACAAAACCTAGTAGGCACCCAATAAATGTTTGCTGAACAAGTAGTAATACTCAGTAATACTCAAACCTGATAATGCCTCTTTGTCCAACTTAAAAAAATAAACAGTAGTACATAATGGGCTTGCCCCGCATTTTCAACTTTTAAGAAATCAGTTTTCCCCTGCATTTTTCAACTTTTAAGAAATCATTTTTCCCATACAGGATTAAACTATGTGCTGTCTCAAGCATTAATCGTACAAAGGTTTTAAGAATTTTTAGTAGCCACTACTTTGTCAGTAACTTTCTCTGAATTCAAGATAATTAACGGAAAAGCATCCTATCAGTACCAAAATCATCTGCAAGCTTTCCAAATGAAATTTCACAGCAACAAAAATCTTATCAAAATAAAATGAAGCAAAGAACAACAAACGCAAACCACTCCAGTAAATCATGGCAGGAGTCTCTTTCTGAAACAATGCTGCCTTCCCCTCTCTCCCCCTTTCTGGGTACAGCCAAGGCATTAGGGACAGAAACATAAGTCTCACAGACACCGTCACCACATTTAGAAGTCACACAGCTCCCAGCCGATACGTGAAATCCATTAAAACTTTCCCCAAACTCCTCAAGACTCTCCTCAGAGCATAAAGATAAACCCCCACAGCCTCCAACTGGTTTCTTTACCTTCCCCTCCCTCAATTCTCTTCAACTTTTCCCTTGGGATTCACGTCTCTGCCATCAAGACGTTTTAATGTCGCTCCTCCTAAATGCCTGCTTTCTCCCATTTACCGAAGAACTCTCCACCCGAGGGAAAAGCTCCGAGTCCGCGTCTCTCCTCGCTCTCCCTCCGGCTTCTTCCCCCACCCCCAGCACCAGCGCCCGGCAGGTGCCCGGCTCGGAACCGCCGCGCCCCGGCAGCTGAGAGGCGGGGCACACAAAGAACCGGGACTGCCCCCCGCAGCCTCCCCGCGTCTTCCCCCGACAGCCCAGCCCAGCCCGGCCGGCGCCCCGGAGAGCGGAGGACCAAGGGAGGTGGCAGCCTGCACAGCGAGGACCCCAGGGGTTCGCCCCGGCCGCCCCCTCCCTGGCCCCAACCCCGCCCACGTCCCACCCAGGAAGGATGCTTTGAGGCTAACCCCTCGCCAGGCAAAACCAAAAGCGCATCCTCAGCCCGACTGCCCGGACGAAGCGCATCCCGCCGCCACCCTCCCCCGCCTGGCCCCGGGAGCCGGCGCCCAACTGCCGTCCCGGCCGCAGCGGCCGCCCCCGACGGCCTCCCGCGCAGCCCAGCGTCTCCCCGGGCCTGGCAGGGCCCCTGTCCCGCCTCCCACTCCCCCACCTCCTCGGGCACCATCCCGCCGGCCCCGCACTCACAGGCTGCCAGAGCAGGAGGTACAGACGAAGGAGCCGACCGTCATGTTCACATAGGTGGGGCCGCGCTGGTCGCAGTCAAAGCACTTTCGGTTGTGCGGGAGGCCGGTCATGTCCCGCAGCATCTTCAGGTGCTTCTCCTCCTGCTTCCGCTTCGCGCTGGCCGCCATGGCCGCGGCGCCGAGGGAGGAGGCCGGCAGGGCCAGGAGCCGGGCGGCGCTGCGCCGGGGGCCCGCGGTCCCACGGGCCGCCCTGGCCGCGGCCGCCGCCCTCCGTCTGCGCGCGCCGCCCGCGCCGGACCCGGCCGCCGCGGCTCGACTCGACTGGGCTTGACGCGGCGCGGGCGCTGCACTGCGCGGGCTGACGGACCACACGAACCGGCCGGACCGGGACAACCGCCGCAGCCGCCACCTTCCCGACTTCTCTGGAGGGGAAAAGACAAGGGAGGCGCACGGCAAGAGGAGGCCCGCTCCGGACGGCCGGTGTCCAAGTGTTGGGTCGCGCCCTCTGCTGGCCAGGAGGAGTCACTGCGGCCACGCGAGGCCTGGGCCGTGTCTGGGGGTGAAGTAGAGACGACGGTGATAATAAGAATACTAATAGACAATATTATTTGAGCGCTTATACATGCAGAATGTTTCATGGGGGTTACCTGCCTCCCTGCTTAAAATTCTCCGACGCCTTCCCACTGCTTTGGGAATAGTTTCAAATTATTCAGTGTGCCCTAAAAAGCACCCCAGAGTCTCTAGTGCCTACCTCTCCTGTGTCGCTCATTCATTCGCTCAGCCTCAATAGATCTGTGTTGGTTCCCTGAGCACAGCAAGCTCCTTTCTGACTCCCGCAGGAACCTTGCTTCTACTCTGCTCAGAGTTTCTGCCGCTCACCACTTTGGGCCTGTTAATTTGGGGTGGGGGTGGAGGCTGTGCTATGCCCCGTAGGGCGCAGGGCACCACCATTCCTAGCCTCTCCCACTAGATGCCGGAAAGACTCCCCTCCGCAGCAGTGGCAACCTAAAATCCGCCGCCGTTGCTGCACGTGGAGGGAGGCTTAAGGGGTGAAATCACCTGCTTGAGAACCACTACCGCACATGCAAGGCCAGACTTCCCATTAGTCACAGGGGGCTCGGCTGTCACCTCCCCCAGACCATCCCCAATCAACCTCCCTAATGTCGCCGCTCCTTCCTCAAAGTTGCCCTCCAGCGAAGTGCTGCGTTGCATTTTCTTCAATGCTCTAGCTATTTGAAACCTCGCATCTTATTTAGTGTTCACTGTGTGTTGTCCGCCTGGGCTGACCCTTTAGGCTCCAAACAGCTGCCCTTGTGTTTTCTTCACAGCCTCGCCCCTTACTCCTCCGAGAGCTGCTGACCAGGTGCTCTGTGCTTGTGGAATGAGTGCGTGGGATATCTCACCTAATCTTCGCAACAACCCTTTGAGAATCGCCTTATTGTTACTTTCATTTTACAAATCAGGAAAATAAAGCTTTAGAGGATTAGATAAATTTACCCAAACACACGTGTGGCGAGTCTGGGATTCCAACCCTGACAGTCAGGCTGTAGAACCTAAATCTTTTAATCACTCCAACAGTAAACTGCAGGTAGTTAAGTTAGAAATCATACCTGCCCCTCATTTCCCAAAGAGGGAACCCCAGAGAGATGAAGTTCCAGAATCACTCAGCTAGTGAATAGGGAAGCAGAATCCGAGTTTCCAAATTGCCAAGGCCAATGCTCTATATTTCCCATGAAAGTGACTGGATGAATCGACCAACTGAAACTGCATAGTAAAATACTACTACTAATTATAATTAGTGGATTTTGTTTAACATTTTCCGTGATGGAAAAAAATTATGGAAGCTGAGCCAATTAATCAACCCATAACTAATATGCTTTATCAACACCCTTACCCAGACCTCCAGACCCCCTCCTATTATTTGGAAGCGAATTCTAAACATTATACCATTCATCTGCAAATAGTTCAGTTTGTGTGACTAAAAAATAAGAAAACTTTCTCTTTTTTAAAATGAACCATGATACCATTAGCACACCTGAAAAATTAACAATTCCTAAAAATCATCAACTATCCCACCCATGTTCAAATTACCAGTATGTCATCAATGTTTTTTTAAAGATTATTAATCTCTTTGAATCCACACCTTGTGTTTGGTTAGGATGTCTCCAAAAGTTTCTTTCATCAGGCGGCCGCAGGTCGCTCAGTGGGTAGGGTGCTGGCCACATACAACGAGGCTGGTGCTGGTGGGTTCAAACCTGGCCCGGGCCAGCTAAACAACAATGACAACTGCAACAGCAGCAAAAATAGCCGGGCGTTGTGGCGGACACCTGTGGTCCCAGCTACTGGGAGGCTGAGAATCGCTTGAGCCCAAGAGTTTGAGGTTGCTGTGACCCCAGGGCGACAGCTTAACTCTGTCTCAAAAAAAGAAGTTTCTTTTATCCTTGGGCTTTTCCCCTCTTTCTCCTTTTTTTCCTTTTTTCCCTGCACTTCTTTTGTTTTAAGAATTGGGTCCCTAGCTTGGCGCTCGTAGCTCAGTGGTTAGGGCGCCGACCACATGCACCAGGGTTGGCAGGTTTGAGCCCCCTGGGCCTGCTAAACAACAATGACAACTACAACAAAAACAGCCGCTGTGGTGTGGTAGGTGCCTGTAGTCCCAGCTACGTGGGAGTCTGAGGCATGAGAATCGCTTGAGCCCAAGAATTTGAGGTTGCTGTGAGCTGTGACTCCACGGCCCTCTATCCAGGGCGACAGCTTGAGACTCTGTCTCAAAAAAAAAAAAAAAGAAAAGAAAAGAAAAAGAAAAAGAATTGGATCCTTTTTCCTGTAGACTCAGTTTCTCATTGTTTGTATCATTTCACGTGTTCCTCTGTCCTCTCTACTTCCTAAAAATTTTTAGTTGGATCTCATTCACTCATATCCAGTTCAGTGGCAGGGGTGGGAGGAGGGGATGCAGAAACTCGATCTCATTGTGTGCTCCCATCCGGAAGCACCTCATTGGCACCGAATGTATCTGAAGTCACTAAGGATTACGAAGTGGTGATACTCTCATTCTCATTCTTTCTTCATTTATCAGCGAAAACTTTTCTATAAAGGAAAAAACTTCCATCCACTGTTTGGTACAGTTTATGTCAGATAGGCAGGATAAACATTACATTTATTTGTTTTTCATTTATCCACAAATCTTCACAATAATGTATTGGTTTCACATCACCTTCCAGTGCTAAGAAATATTGTTTATGTTACTGTTACATACAATGGGTTTAAACTTTTTTTTTTTTTTTTTGCAGTTTTTGGCTGGGGCTGCGTTTGAACCCACCACCTCCAGCCTATGGGGCCAGCGCCCCACTCCTTTGAGCCACAGGTGCCGCCCTAAACATATTTCTATATTTCATGTTCTTGATGCTCACGTTGGCCAGTGGGAGCCTCTGAAAGTTGGTTCTCGAATATTTTAACTAGACCCTTAACTGAAGGTCAGCTGGAGTTCTACTATAGCAGAATCCTTGGGCCCTTCAAGAGATGAAAGTATTAGAATGTTGCATCCTAGACTAATCCAAACACAAAGCTTACTTCTCAACCCCACTTCAGCTAAATATAAGACACCCAGCAGCCTCTTCTTTATTATCAACAAATGCCCTTGCCCACGGCCAGCGACTTGTTTGCAAAGCTTACCTGTCATTTGTCTCGGATTGCTCATCTCTCTGTGGTCTATCATCTGATAAATTCCAGAATCAGAGAGCATGACCACAGAACCTTCTACAAACAGTTAAATGAGTGGTTGCTTTTAGGATTGTGTTTTTGTTGTTTTGAAGAGACAGGAGTAGGTACAATATTTCCAAACCATGGATCTGTAGGAAGTTCACGTTGAAGCCCAAGATGTTTTCCTCAAGGAAAGCTGAAAAAGTTCATATGACCTGCTGAAGGTTGGTTCTTTCATACCATCTTTGGCATCAAAGTAGGTTTCTACTGTTTAAAATCCCAAGGATAGTTTGCTGTATGTCAAGCAAGACTATTTGTTTACTTCAATTTCCTAAACCCTCACCACAACAACGCAAACAGGGTATTATTATCCCCATTTTATATATGAGGAAATCGAGACTCTGAAAAGCTACCTTGCCCAAGGCCACTCCAGAAAGAAGCAGGAAGCCAGGGTTCAAACCCACATCTGGCTGCAAGGTGCCAGCATCTGATTCCAGGGACTGAATGCTGGTCCTGCTTATTGGATTTGCAAAGCACAAGTTAGTTTTATAGATGTTAAGGACTGTAGCCGGAATAATCATCTCAAAATGTAAATGGGGTTCAGATACTCCCAGTCCCGTCTGCTACATAAGCCTATCAGGGGCTTGCCCCTGCACTCAGGATGAACGGACACCTGTGGGGCGGCCTCCACCCTGCCCCTGGGGGAGGCCTGTCCCCTCCGGGCCTAGCCCCACTGTGCCCTAGTGCCTCAGGCAGCCCTCAAGTCTTTACCACTCTGCTCCCGTCCTGCTTCCTCTCAGTGTTTTGCGTTCTCTCTCCCACCACAGGGCCTTTACACATGCTGTTTGTGTTTACAAAATACGGTTTTCCATCGCCTCTTTCCCTTCTAACCCCTCAGACCCAGCTCCCTGTCTGTTTCTCAGGGATCCTGCCCTGCCCTGTCTAGCAAGTCTGACCCCATATTATGTGCCCATAGGACCATGCACCTCTCCTCTCCAACACTTAACTGCTTTGGCTATTTGTTTTGCTTTGTGCTTCCCTTGTCCCCACGCTAGGTTCCCTTGTCCCCCGACTTCCCATACACTGCAGGCTTCATCCAGGAAGGGGTCAAGTCTGTGTTTGCTCACCATTATTCCTCCAGCACTTAGCGTTGGACTTGGCACTCGAAGGGGTTCAATAAATAATGGTTGGATGAATAAATAAATGCAGCAGCAGCGGAGAAGCCAATGAATAAAGCTTCCCTCAACCTGATGCAGTGGGTTCCGCATTCTGTTTATTGTTGTCTCTGCTGTTTTGGCCTCACAGTGACTATAGTTCTCTCAAAGCTACAGTAGTTTTGTTAAGGAAATTGCAGATGCTGAAATCCGACCTGGGGTGGGAAGAATCTAAAACCTTCCCAAATGCTGACTGATTGGCTTAAAGTCTCAGGCCTGTCGTATCACTAGGGGTGAGTCAGGGAAAATGTTCTGAACAAAGCCTAGTGTTTGGAGAGGCCTCAGGGAGCCAGGAGCAAGCTGCCAGCTCTTCCCAGACACCCCACCCTGCACGTCTAGGGGCCAGGCCCAGAGGGAGGCCCCTAGGCTCTGTGTGAGAACAAATCAGGACAGACTTACAAAGGTCCCAGGATGGCCAGTGGTGTGTTCATCCCTGGAAGGCTTTTCATTTGCGGAAGGATCTCCTTTTAGACTTCTGACAGTATCTCTGAGTTACCTGCAGGGTCAGGAACATCAAAGGAAGAGTAGAAAGAGACAGTGCCAGACACACAGCCCCCGGGCCCTGTGGTTGTCCTCCCCACCTGCAATGCACACTAAGTTCATAGTTTTAATAAGTCTTGGACCTTACGAAGAGCACAATCCCCTTGTCTTTGTTTACCTGTGTATTAAATGGGGTAATTTGGCTGGGTGCAGTGGCTCACGCCTGTAATCCCAGCACTCTGGATGGCCGAGGTGGGTGGATTGCCCTGAGTTCACAGGTTTGAGACCAGCCCGAGCCAGAGCAAGAACCTCTCCATCTCTAAAAATAGCCGGGTGTTGTGGTGGGCTCCTGTAGTCTCAGCTACCCGTGAGGCTGAGGCAAGACCATCACTGGAGCCCAAGAGTTTGAGGTTGCTGTGAGCTATGCCATCACAGCACTCTACAAAAGGTGATAGTGAGACTCTGTTTCAAATAAATAAATAAATAGCATAATTCATTAAGTTTAATTATTTAAAACTATGTCACAGTTTGGAGGAACCCCGGTTTTATATGTTTTCATGTTTTAATATTCTGAGAACTTTAAAAAAAATTGAAGTGGCCATGAAGTCTCTCTGAGATGTGCCATGTTCTTCCCCGAGCCCCAGACTCCAAGCTGACTTTCACCCTTGGAGCACAGAGCCTCTCACAAGCCCCCAGATTCTCCCTCAGGCACTCCGTGCAGTCAGGTGACTCTGAACTGTTGATGAGCCCTCATTATCCAGTCTCAGGACAATGGAGGACACTCTTAGGACATTCTTGGTGTCTTTAGATCTTCCTTATCCTCAGTGCCCCTGATTCTTGGAGCAATTTGGGTTACAGAGAGGAGTTACCTGGAAGCAATAAGCATTTACAGTCCAGGGAAAGTGGAGCTGGGTGTTTTCCATTTTGATTAACATTCTTCCACCCCCCCTTGGGGTGACTTTTTCCAGTTTTTGCTCATTTTTTGGCCCGTGGGAGTAATGCAAAGGCGAAGTCTATTGGCCCCATTAACTCCCTGAGTCTCCAGCCGGTTTCCCAGAGTGAATAATCACAGGGCCTCAAGTAGAAAGCACAATGCAATAATAGTCCACCCTATTTTTTTCCCTTTCTTCTTTTGAAAGTACCTTGCTTTAGTTTGATTATTTTTAACATTGCTTCCTGACTTTCTTTTTAATTTGCAAGAAGCAATGAGATAGAAAAGGAAGAGGGGGAAAAACCTACAGAGAACAGCAGTTGGTGCTTACTTCCTGGAAATGCCAGTGTGGTTTTTGGGTACACTCTGCAGGTAGCACCAAGAGTATAGAAAGCAGACGCCTGAGGGGCATAAGTTCCTCAGCACCAACGTCATGGTACTGACAGGCAGGCACCTGGCCTGCTCCCTGTGCAGGCCAACGAAAGCAGAGAGGCCACACACCTGCCCTCTAGCTGGGAGGCGGGCTATGCTGTTGGAGTGTTGCTTTTCTTTTACCGGGTTCATTGCTGCTGTCATTTGTAAGTTTTGTCACACAAGCTAAGTTCTCTGGATCCAAGAGCAGGGACAAGGTCATACCCTTTACCCTCCTGTGTCCCTCCTTTGCCAGAAGATGCTCCATAAATCACTCCAGTTGATCCAATCTCAATCTGTTCTGGAAGCCCAAGACAATTGTAACCTGACTTCAGTTATCCATTTATCGGAAAGGCAATTTTTTTGGATTTTAGGGGGAAACCAGAAGTAGCTGTCAGCCTTAGCCTTCCTTCTTCCTTCCTTCGTTCAATGGATATTTACGGAATACCTACAGCCTTCCAGGCACTGAGGACTCAGCAATGAACAACACGAGTCTACTTTCCTGGAGATCGTGTTTTTGCAAGAGGGAGAACAAACAATAAACAGTGATGCAATGGGCCAGGTGATACCCTTATGCTCCAACAGAAAAGAAAGCAAGGGTGGAGAAGAGAATGTGGAAGGAGGGGATGCTACTGAGTGCTCCAGGCAGGCCCCGAGCAGGTGTAGCAGAAGAAATTCTAGAAGTTTCACGAATCAGAAGTCACAGGTAAAGGCTGGCACGCTGGCTTAGGCCCACAATCCCAGCACTTTGAGAGGCCAAACCCAGAGACTATTTGAGGCCGGAAAGTTGAGACCAGCCTGGACAACATAGCGAAACCAACATCTCTTCTAAAAATTTGAAAAATTAGACAGGCGTGGTGGCACACACCTGCAATCTCATCTGCCTGGGAAGCTGAGGCAAACGGATTGATTAAGCCCCTGAGTTTGAGGTTGCAGTGAGCTATGATGACATCACAGCACTCTAGCTTGGGAAACAAAGACCTTGTCAAAAAAAAAAAGGAAGAAGTCACATGTAAAATGCCCTGGCATGGAGTCTCTGCACCCAAGCAGCCTTCCTCCTTGGTAAGTTTGTGCAAGAATCAGGAATTCGGGGCTGCCCTAGTTCCCTGTAAGGGCTTGAATCATAATCTTCAGAAGCCAAAAGGGAGAGAAAAGTCCCTTCCTCTGCAGTGGGCAGAGAGTTGGGATAAGAAACGCTCCTTTCACGTTGTCAATGGAACTTTGTTCTTGCCCATTACTGAAAAGAGAAAAGGGATCTTCCCCTCTGGTTCAGGGGAAAGAAAGGGGCCCCTGTCGAGACAGAAACCTGTTCTAGTTGTCAGAAAGAAGCACAGGGCTTGCTGGGCCCACAGAAAAAGAAAGTGGGCCCTCCCCACCTTCCCTTCATTTTGAAGGGGTGGGATGGAAGGGTTTTAAAAATGGGTCTCTGAAAAATCCTTTTCTAGTTTTCACCAAATGCCGGCAGACTGGCAATGAGACACTATGGGAGCAGGAACGTAGTACAAAGTAACTCCCTATCCTTCACAGCCTTCCCCAGAGAAGGGGCTCAGTTGCTCCTTTAATACCCCCATAATGATAACTAACATTGCCTTGTACTAAGCACCCCATTAATGCTCATAGAAGCCTTTGGAGGTAGACTTTATTATTATACACATTTTACAGATGAAGAAACTAACAGTCCCGAGTGGAAGAGCTTGCCAATGTCAGACAACTGGAAAGAGACGGAGTGGGGATTTGAAGGCCAGTGGCACAACTTCAGAGGCCACAATTTAACCTCTGCACTCAGCACTGCCCCCTCCCCTGAGTCCTCTTCTGTGAATCCTACCCTGCCCCAGGTGACAGCAGAGGGGTGGGGGCTATTTTCCTGGCTTTGAGCTGGGCAGAAGGGTTTGTTCAGACTGAGGTTTCTGCTTGATACCTCACTGTCACCTCACCCCCTGCCTCGGGCTGTGTATTTGAAGGATGGGAGTTCACTCAAGAAGTTATTCAGATGAGGGAAATTACCTAGAAGGTCACGCATACCAAGCTCCCGCAGTGAACACATCCTGAGTATTCATTTAGGTAATTGCTGCTGTACAGATTTGTCCTCGTTCAATCTGCACGAACCTTACAGCAAAGTCTGCTTCAAGGCCGAGGAAGCCCCTAGAACAAGTCTACAGGAACAAGCCCAGAGCCATTTTTCCCAGAAGTACACCCCCACTGTTTCATCATTAGTCACCACCCCAGCCCTGGGTCTGTTCATGATTCAGAAGGTTCTAGTAAGGACAGAATGAGAAAACACACTCAGCACAGCCCCTGGCATGCCTCTAAGCAGTGCTATCATTATTCGTACTGCTTTAAATACTGTGTGCCTGCTGATTCTGCTCCGTGTGTGGGACGCGTCAGGTGCCAATCTCGCCCATGCAGTGTAGCTGTGAACTGCCCTCGCGTTGTGACCACGTTTTGACCAAGCATTGCTGGTCAGCTCTGGTTGGTTGAAATCCCTTGTGGCCTAAGTTGTCTCAAAATCGGTCAGTGACGTGCATGATCAACTATATTTTACTTGGTTCATGTAAGTTTTTGTTCTAAGTAAATATCTGACTATTTCCAGGTTGATAGACCCCGCAGATGAAATGCTCCGAGGACACATTCATTTATAGATGTTTTATTCGGGGAGGGGAAGGAGAACATGTGTATCTCTGTGTGCTTAGAAAAGGGCATCAGATTTCTTTAAACCAGACCTGTGTGTGCAAAAACTAATACAGCCAGTGGGGCGGGAGTCCCCTGTCCGCAGCACACAGTCCTCCATTCACACCCCTTCTCCCAGCAGTCCTGCCACAATGTCAGCTTTCCGGATCTTGTGTGCGTGTGTGTTTGCATAATATGTGTCCAACATATTTCACTTAACTGACAGCCGTCACTTTGGGTGACTGTGACTAACCCTCAGGACAGTGACCTAAAGTTCTTAAGCCTTGGTTGCAGCCTTGGCATCCGTGACCACAGCCAGGACAAGGCTGGCTGCTGCTGCTGCCACCCCCAGGAGACCCAGAGAGCATCACCTTCACCTGCCATGAACATTGTCCCTGATTTACAGTCATTACAGGACAAGGGACACTCTAGAACAAGGATTCGTTTTGATAGCTCACAGGCATAAAGGGTAATTTTGAGAACTCCTACTTCCCCTTTCTTACCCAGTTCCCATTTTGTATCCACTATCCATCTCAAACATAACTGTCAGGGGTCCGTTCTCTAGAAGAACTGGAAGGTGCCATCTCAAGTGTCTGGGCACATTGTTTGAGCTGTAAGCATGATACAAAGTTCTATGATTACGTGAAAAGGGATCTTGGCGTAGAAAGTTCCAAATAGAAATAATATTAGAAATCACCTAGGCCAGTGACTTTTTTTTTTTTTGAGACAGCGTCTCACTATGTCACCCTCGGTAGAGTGCCGTAGTGTCACAGCTTTGTTCTTGCCCATTACTGAAAAGAGAAAAGGGATCTTCCCCTCTGGTTCAGGGGAAATAAAGGGGCCCCTGTTGAGACAGAAAACCTCCAACAGCAGGTTTTATAGGTCACAGGCATAAAGCAAGCCAGCTCACAGCAACCTCCAACTCTTGGCCTTAAGCAATTCTATTACCTCAGCCTCCCCCGTAGCTGGGACTACAGTCACCCGCCACAATGCTCGGTTGGCTATTTTTTTTTGTTGCATTTGTCATTGTTGTTTAGCTGGCCTGGGCTGACCTCGAACCCTCCAGCCTCAGTGCATGTGGCTGGTGCCGTATGCCCACTGTGCTTCAAGCGCCGAGCCTAGGCCAGTGACTTTTAAAAGGTTTGGGGCATCGGCATTGGTTAGAAAGGGTACAGTGTGGGTAAGTTACAGCACCTTTTGAGAATCAGATAAAGGATACCGACCCCCTCCTGCCCTGATCTATGCACCAAAGATATAAGATACCATCTTAAAAGATATAAGGTACAACTGTGGTCCTTGTACCCACAGTTAAAATGACCCTCAACTTACTGAGGAAGAGGAAGGATCCTGGTGGCAGAGCCAGAACAGGAGCCCAACTTCACCGTGACTCATCCTCTCCCCAAGGTTCCCATTTGTTCCCATTTGCCTGCAGGAGCAACAAAGGTGCCAGGATACACGGAGGGAGGGAAACATGGATTTAAGCAGCAGCAAGATGACCAGAGGAAGGGGAGAGAGCCCAACATCTAGACCTCAGACATAGACAGAGGGTTCCTGGAACAGGGCATGCCTCCATTCTCTCCCAAGGCCGGAGCAAAAGAAGACGGCTTTATATTAAAGCAACCAGACCTTGGTTAACACAGGGAGAATTCATTTCAAAAACAATCTGAAAGGAGTTTGTATAATGTCATCTTTGTACAATGGCTTGAATGCAGACAGATGCAAAGGCAAGAGGACGGACTGTGAGGAACGCTGCCCCTGTGGTCTCTGTACCCCACTCCTGCTTCCTGAGCGCAGGCAAGCAACACTGAGCCACACTGTACCATTTCCAACCAATGCCAGGCATAGCCTGGAAATCCTCCGCCACCACATGATTGCTGCAGAAGTTACCGCAAATGATCCCACTGGACATGAGGTTTATACCCTGTTTGCCATCCTGGGTCTAAATGACCTTCTCACCTTGCTCCTGGTCTCTCGTGGTGAGATTTTTTTCCCTGTAGTCTCATTTAAACTTTCTGATGGCTTTACTTGGCTCGGCAGAGGCCTAGAGACCTCTCTTTCTGGGGCAGTCATCTCTCCCAGGAGTTCTTCTAATAGTTGTGCTCGCTCCCTGATGCTCGGTCATGTGAAATAATTATGGGGGCCCTTGGTATTCTGGCTTCTAACTTAATCTTATGTTTACATAATCTATGTAGATAGTTCTTCAGAATGTCAAGCTTAATGTTACTATTGCTGTTTGGCCTTTTGTCTTAATTTTTTGGTCCTTTCTTATGTATTTGTGATATCTCTCTCTCTCTCTCTCTCTCTCTCTCTGGCTGTCCTCATGTCTCTCCGGACTATACATCTAATGTTAGACTTTGGAAAAGAAAAACAAGTAGACTGACACAGGTCAAATAGACTAACAGAGGCCAAAGCTGCATCGTGATAGTTCAAAGACAATAGCAGAGTAAGGTAAGATACACCTGTGTATCTATTGCATCAGTGAGATACATCCAGCGTAGAGGCCCCGTCAGCCCCCTCCCTGATTTCGTTCTTTGCTCGCATCACCAAGTATTCCAGGACTACTTCTGCAATTTTCCAGCTTTGTGTTTCCCTCAGCACCCCTTGACTTAGTGATTGTCTTCTGTGACATACCTGTGCTGTCCACGCAGGGAACTGCCAAGTCAGCTTGTAGGGATCTAAAGCTCCCCCCGAGTGGAAGCAGCAGCATGCTGGGAATACCTCAGCCTACAGCAGGCAGGGGGATGAAGTTTCTATGCCAGGGAGGCAGGTCAAGAAGGTAACTCAACAGGAGGTTGTTTTTGTTGTTGTTATATTTTATAATTCTAAGACTGAAAACAATGTAAACTAGCTGGGAATGGTGGCTCATGCCTATAATCCCAACTCCTGAAGGCCATGGCAGGAGGACTGCTTGACCCTGGGAGTTCCAGACCAGCCTGGGCAACATACTGAGACTCTACCTCTGCAAAATAATAAAAATAAAAATAAATCAGCCAGGTATGGTGGTGCATGCCAGTAGTCCCAGCTACTTGGGAGGCTGAGACAGAAGAATCACTTAAGCCAAAAAGTTTGAAATTATGGTAGGCCATGACGGCACCACTGCACTCCAACCCAGGCAACAGAATGAGACCTCGTTGTAAAAAAAGTGTAAACCAAGGAAGGATTGAAATATTTTCTGATGTAACTTTAGAACATAATAATTTGGTTCCTTTCCCTTTGTCTAATCAAATAGTAGCAATAATTTGGTTCCCTGTTTCCACAGTGAGCCTTTGCTCTGAGCTGACTGCCAACCACTAGTAAGAACATCACCTCTAAAGATCTCTTTTTTTTCCTTTTAAGACAGTCTCATTTTGTCACCCTCAGTTGAGTGCCGTGGCATCATAGCTCAAACTTTTAGGCTCAAGTAATTCTCTTGCCTCAACCTCCCGAGTAATTTGGACTATAGGCGTGAGCCACCACACCTGGCTATTTTTAGAGATGAGGGTCTCACTCTTGCTCAGGCTGGTCTCGAACTCCTGAGTGCAAGCAATCCTCTGACCAAGCCTCTCGGTGTGCTAGGATTACAGGCGCGAGCCACAGTGCCCCACCGGTAAAGGGTTTCTGAAGTCAGGAAATGGGGCAAAAAGTGGGGAAATGTCTGCACACAAACATTGAATCAAACTATATCATGGAGCTGCTCCAATTCCTGCCACGTCCCCCCTCCCCAGACCTCCCACCCTCCCCCTACTTGTTCCAGCCACTCTGACCTCCTCGCCATGTTGGGAACATGCCAGGCTCTCTGCCTGGGGCCTTCACTGTAGTTCTTGCCTTTGCCTTAGGCAAGAGCTTGGCTGACTTGGCTGACTCCTCACTTCTCTCCCTCTGAGTGTCTCAGGCAAGACTGTCCACGACCATGGCAGTCTGCCCCACACACTAGCTCTTCATCCCTGGGATGCTACATTTTCTTTTTTCCAGACTGCTTGTGAACTTCCTAGAAATGTGTATTCTATAGTTCTCCTATTCATTATGTTTATGATCTGTTATCTACCTATCCCCTGTAAAACTATAAGCTCCAGGGGGAGGAATCTTTTCCTGCTTTTCCACTAATGTATATTCCAAGTGCCTCAACTAGTGTTAGGTGCTCAGTTGGTATTTTGTGTCTGGATGGTTGCATGAATACATAAATGAATGAATAAAGCCTTTGTTCTGAGCTGACTGCCAATCAGTAGTAAGAACATCACCTCTAAAGGGTTTCTGAAGTGAGAAAATGGGGCAAAAACTGTAGCAATGTCTGCACATAAATGACAAATGTTATTTAGAATAGATCTTCTGGCTCGGCGCCTATAGCTCAGTGGCTAGGGCACCAGCCACATACACCAGGGCTGGTGGGTTCGAACCCAGCCTGGGCCTGCCAAACAACAACAACTACAACCAAAAACTACCCGGGCATTGTGGCAGGCGCCTGTAGTCCCAGCTCCGTAGGAGGCTGAGGCAAGAGAATTGCTTAAGCCCAAGAATTTGAGGTTGCTGTGGGCTGTGACGCCACAGCACTCTACCCAGGGCGACATAGTGAGATTCTGTCTCAAAGAAAAAAGAAAATAGTACAGATCTTCTTTCTGTCTTTGTTTTTGGGTTTTTGTTGTTATTGTTGTTGTTGTGTGTTTGTTTGTTTTTGAGACAGACTCTCACTCTGCTGCCCTGGGTAGAGTGCTGTGGCATCATTATAGCTCACAGCAACCTCAGGCTCTTGGGCTCAAGCAATCCTCTCGCCTCAGCCTCTCCAGTAACTGGGACTATAGGCGCCTGCCACAACACTCAGCTACCCAGCTAGTTTTTCTATTTTTAGTAGAGACAGGGGTCTTGCTCTTGCTCAGGCTGGTCTTGAACTTGTGAGCTCAAGAAATCCACCTGCTTTGGCCTCCTGGAGTGTCAGGATTACACGTGTGAGTCACTGTGCCCGGCCCATCTCTTTTCTTAATATATACTTGTTATGTCACTTATATGTTTTAAAGGAAGCAAAATGAACAAAACTGCAAGCAAGTAGTTTCCACAGTAATTGAGGTTTCTTTCTGCTTTTTAAGCTTTTCTCCATGTAATTTTTTTTATTATATAAAGCAGTAATTTTATTTATTTATTTATTTGCAGTTTTTGGCTGGGGCTGGGTTTGAACTCGCCACCTCCGGCATATGGAGCTGGCACCCTACTCCTTTGAGCCACAGGCGCTGCCCGTAATTTATTTTTTTTAGGCAAGAAGTTTATAGTCGTTCCTTGGATGCTCCAGGCAAAAACCACAGTTGCCTAGATTACCTTAATAGAACATGAGATTTTCCTTCATTGGGTGACCAGTATAAGAAGCAAAACGTGTGCATGAAAAAGTTATTTAAAAGTCATAAATGTTTTGCCAAGGAAAGATGCTTTTGTGGTTGAATGATGGAATAATTTATGCTAACTACCCTTTAGAGACTTATTTTGTATGCAGAGGTGAGCTCATGTGATCATGAGCCTAAAAGCCTTCATGAGACGAGCTCTCTGCACTGTCAATGAAGTGACTGCCATAAGGGTCACACTAAGACGCTGTGATGTGTTATCATCGAATAACCGTCACTCCATCCAATTAATTTTTGCAGAGGATGCAACCTTGACTCTAAATGTTAACAAATTTGGCTATATAAAAATATCATTAGTCCATCGAAGAAGAAGTCTGACACTTGAGACCCGATGAAATCCTGGTCATAAAACTTTGAATTGGAGAGAGAAGAGAAAAACTCATGCACCAAACATTACAAAGTCGACATGCCTTGAATCTTCGTTTCTTAAGGAAAAAGTACATTTGTATCACTGTTTGTATTTCATGAGACTGAAGAATGGTTATTGTTTTCTTCACTGTGCTTTGCAGAATTGCTTGTCACAGTCTAGATGCCAGCACGATTAATTAAGCATGCACACTGTGACATTGTACTGTGCAAGCTTGAAAAATTGCAGGCTTAACCTTTTTAAGAAGTACACATAATTGCGAAGACCTGGTGAGAGGTGACACAAAATGAAAGCTTTTCTGGCAAAAGTCAAGGGTCAACAGCATTTTGTGATCAGAAAAGGGGATAACCTTGGTCTTTTACACAAGGTGGCCTCCAAGAAAACGGAAGTCACATGTCTAAATCTGGCCTGGATTTGCAAAATCTGGAGCCCTCCTTGCTGCCTTCACAGTCAACAGGTATTAACTGGACTCAATGGCAGGCTACTCTTGGTGGGCTGGCACTCAGGGGTGATGCTCTCCCTCTGGCCCTTCTGTCCCTAAACTTTTGCCATCACAGAGGACTTCTTTCTGATTGTACATCTTTGTAATCTTCACACCACTTCTCAGGAGAGAGAGCATTTAGATTGAGAGGAAGACCCTAGGTGTTTCACTCATCTTCTCTGCTCCTGGAATCTCTTTGTACCCTCTCCACACCCTCCCCATCCTCTCTCCCCCAACAGCCCTCTGCCCCATTCTATGGGGTGCTTATGAGCTGGGGCTCAGGAACCAGATTGCAGTTTAATCTAGCATTAGATCGAACTGCAATATTAAATTAATACTGCAGTATTCAATTTGAACAGTATAATATTAATACTGCAGTATTAAATATGAACAGTTTAATTTAGTATTAAATGAGCAAATATATGCAAAGTGCTTTGAACAATGTGTGGCACGTATTGGCTGCTCTCATCTTCAAAAACAGAAATCTCAGTGTGTGACATACCTCTTGGGGGTGGGACACTATTATTAGAGGGACTTTACCCAGCAAATCCAAGCAGGGTAAACTGGCTGTTTGTACCCTCAATGATTCCCCAACAATAAAAAATAAATAAAAACAAAACAAAATCTATTTATCCTTCAAGCCTCCTCTGTTTAGATCCTAAATCCTTTATGAAACCTTGCCAGGTTTTTCCAATCACATGTAATGGTTTCTTGCTTATTAATTTGAACACTTGGAATACTAAGTTGGCACTTTTCTTATTCCTTGGAACGGTACGTTTACTGAGCAATTAGGTACTAGGCTTGATACTATATGAGTATTAAATCACTTCTTGAAAAGGGATATCACTACTTAACATTATACAGATGAGAAAACCAATTCTCACAGAAGATAAACTTCTCTTCCAGATTCACAAAGCAAACATTATTTAATTCATTTTTTTACTAAGCTTTACTTCTGGATTAAATCCTCTCCAAAGAAAGCGTATCAGCATCTCCTTTGGTTTTGTTCTGGGTTGTTTTGTTTTGTTTTGTTTTGTTGAGGCAGAGTCTTACTCCGTTGCCAAGAGCTGTAGTGCAATGGTGTGATCACAGCTCACTGCAACCTCAAACTCCTGGGTTGAAGCCATCGTCCCATCTCAGCATCCCAAGTAGCTAGGACTATAGGCATGTCCCACCACGCTCAGCTAATTGTCCTATTTTATGTCGAGATGAGGTCTTGCTATGATGCCCAGGCTGATTTCAAACTCCCACCTCAGTCTTCCAAAGTGCTAGGAGTTACAGGTATGAGCCACTATGCCCACCCAATACATCTTACTAAACTTCTATCCCCTATATGGCAAAGGTATTTATATACACCAAGTGTTAGTTTGAAATGAATGTGCTGTTTGGATGCCAGAGTCTAGTGATATAATAAGAAAAATTGTCATTTTTATAGCATCATATAATTTACAATGCATTTTCACAACAACAAAATCTCATGACAGTTCTGAGAGATATATATGGCTATCGTCTCTATTTTCTCATATGAGATTGGGAGGCAGAGACGTTAAATGGCTTTCCCCAAACCAAATTGCCAATAGTGGTGGAGTCAGGACTCAGATGCAAGTCTCCACATAATATTTAATAGACCACCATTACCTTTTGTGCAATACCATCTGAGATGCCCAAATGTCATAGCATCATGTTTAATGCAACAATATAAACTTTAGCTGAGCACAGTGGCTAATGCCTGTAATCCCAACTCTCTGGGAGGTCGAGATGGGAGGATCAGTCGAGGCCTGGGAAACATAACAAGACCCCTAGCACTACCCGAAATAGGAAAATTAGCCAGGCATAGTGGTACGTGCCTGTCGTACCAGCTACTCAGTAGGCTGAGGTGGGAAGAGTGCTTGAGCTCAGGAGTTTGAGGTTGTAGTGCAAACTTAAACTGGATTGCCACTGCAATCCAGCCTGGTGACAGAGAAAGACCCTGTCTTTACAAAACACCACCACCACCAATAACAACAAAACTTTGTACGAATTTCAAATACTGCAAGAGAAGCAACACCGACAAATTAGCAGAAAGTATGAAACTGTGTTGCCAGAGTTCAGGTCTTTCAAAAGGAGAAGACAGAGAGACCTACAGCCAGGTCAAGTTAAAGAAATTGAATTCTCATTCCGTAAGAGAAGATAGTTCAAATAGTTCCTTTAACCAAGAGGTGAATTGATAAGCCAGGCATGGTGGCTCATGCCCATAATCCTGGCACTTTGGAAAGCCAAGGTTGGAGGATTGCTTGAGCTCACAAGCTCAAAATCAGACTGAGTAAAGAGTGAGACTCATCTCTACTAAAAAAAACACACACACACACACACACACAGAAAAACTAGCCAGGCATTGTGGCAGCCTCCTGTAGTGCCATCTACTCAGGAGGCTGAGGCAAGAGGATCTCTGGATCCCAAGAGTTTGAGGTTGCTGTGAGCTATGATGCCACAGAACTCTATCTACCGAGGGTGACAGAGTGACACTCTGACTCAAACATAAATAAATAAATAGGATTTATATAAAGTAATGAGCCAGTAGTTTTTTTTGTTTGTTTTTTTTTAAGGATTCTAAATGTTGGCCTTCCTCATTGATAAGAATTCCCTTCTCTGGCTCGGTGCCTGTGGCTCAATGGGCTAAGGCGCCAGCCACGTACACCTGAGCTGGCAGGTTCGAATCCAGCCCGGGCCCACCAAACAACAATGGTGGCTGCAACCTAAAAATGGCCGGGGATTGTGGCAGGCGCCTGTAGTCCCAGCTACTTGGGAGGCAGAGGCAGAAGACTCCCTTGAGCCCAGGAATTGGAGGTTGCTGTGAGTTGTGATGCCACAGCACTCTACCCAGGGTGACAGCTTGAGGCTCTGTCTCAAAAAATAAAAAAAAGAATTCCCTTCTGGGGCGGCACCTGTGGCTCAAAGGAGTAGGGTGCCGGTCCCATATGCCAGAGGTGGCAGGTTCAAACCCAGCCCTGGCCAAAAAAAAAACTGCAAAAAAAAAAAAAAGAATTCCCTTCTGGTGCACCGTCAGGATGAGTGTCATTTCAACATCTCTCTGGCAGTGATACAAAGGGGTTAGTCTAGATGATGTAATCGTTTTTATTCATTTTTGTATTTCTAAATGTGCAAGTGCAGGTTGCAGTGTTACACAAAAGGGAGGGGGAAAAGAAAGAATGTGTATTTAGCAACATGCCCCATGTCAGTAAGCAGCCTGGGTTTCTTAGGAAGTTTGTTCACGGCAGATATGTAGAAAGATATGGGAGCAGAAACACTGGCGCAAGTAAGGGATGGATTGCAACATTGGTCTGGGGAGCTGATCTATAACTGGCCTTTGTCTTTCTTCGCCCAGGATTGCTGATGGGGCCAGAAAGGAGCCCAACTGTATTATCTCACCCTCCGCATGGACTCTCCTCTGGCAGAGCAAAGAGCAGACACGGACGTGATATCTAATGAGCCATTTATTTAACATGTTATCTACTGAACTCAGTGTGCAAAGTTCTAAGCCACGTGGGGTGGGGCATGGAACAAGGAACCAGATGCAGATCCTTCCTGAAAAGAATTATCTAGCAATGAAAAAAGAATTTAAAGGATCTTAAAACAGTACTGAAAGCGACGTGTCCGTCACAACAGCGGTGAGATAAGACACTAAGGCAGTTCACAGGAAGGCCGATTCCTTCTACCTGGAAAGGTAAAGAAAGGTGCATTTCATTTGGGCAGGATTTGGAGGACACATGTCCCTGGAGGAGAGAATATCTCAGCAGAGCAAACAACCTGCATCAAAGCTGGTAGCAGAAAATCCAGGGGCTGGATGCAGAATAGAGGATTCTGTTTATAGTGCAGGATGTTTAAAGATCAGATTATTATTGATTTTTAACTTTCAACACTAATGTCTGTTAGTGAGGCTTAGAAAGATTAATAAGATGTCTTTCAGTAAAGTGAATCCTTATAAATTAGCCAGTAGTTGGTCTCACCTCTCTTAGCTGTCTTAGCAGAAGTGTTTCAGACTTACGAAGCCACTGCGATACCCGGTGGGCCGATGTCACCCACTAGGAAGCATTTTACCACTGAAATGCTTTTGTTGTTACCATCTGACAAGTTTGCCAAACTGAGAAGAGCTGGCAAAATCCACACTCCCTTCTTTATGAAGCCGGGTAAGGCAGCTGCTTAATTCAAGTCTTGAATTGAACATTAACAGTGTGCAATACTTGAGCTGACTCACCCACACCTCATCCTTGATTGCACAATCCAGATGTGTTGAATCAACTATACTTCTATGTGTGAACATTGTCAAAAAAAAGGGAAGGAAACAAGAAAGGAAGGAAAAGGAGAGAGAAAGAAAAAAGAATAGTACCCAAGTCTCAATTTCTGCATTTCATAATTCAGTTGCATTTAGGAAGCATAGTATGCTATCTTTCCCAAACAGAAAATAAGTATTTTGCTGCCAAGTTGAAGATACAGATTTGGCCATGATTTTTAAGCCACCTGGTAGCATATTTCGAGATTTCTTCTTTTGTGGCTCAATTTTAGCTCCATATATATGCATGACACTGAACTTGAATGCAATAAAAGGCCGACTTTTTACTTCACTTTGAATCACTGGAGATTTTTGCTTTATGAAAAATGCAATGATGTGTCTGGACCAAGCTACTAAAAAGAAATCTTTCTTTGGGAGAATTTGACCCTGCTCCCATTGTTTCCTCAGCATGTTTTTGGCATCAGGGCATTGATTATGCTGTCATTAGACAGAATACTGAGACAGGAGAAAGACCTATTAGATCATCAAAGTCCGTCCCTGGAGCAGGTCCAAGGCCCCCCGGGAGAGATGGTGACATGCCGTCTCAGGCGAATGACCGAGGAGAATTTAAAGCCGTGTCAAATTTTACCCTGCCCCAGTTTTTAATTTTTGAAACTTTCTGAAATAACCCTCAGAAAGAGACTGTTCATAGAACGGTTACAATGCTGAATTTAGGTTAGTGGTTCTCAGCGGAAGGCAATTCTGCTCCCCAGGGGAGATTTGGCAATATGTGGAGACATTTTTGGCTGTTGTAAGTCAGGAGGTGTGGGACCCCCACCACCTGGAGGGCAGAGGACAGAGACGCTCCGGGGATCTTTCATGGCACAGGACAGCCTCCCCACAACAGAGAGGGATCCAGACTAAAACGTTTGTGGGGTCACGGTTAAGAACTCCCGAGAGAGCTCTTTTCCTAAGCTTTTTCCCTACTGCTTAACGATTCACTCAATTCCAAACAAAGTAGACCCCTTGACTGATGAAATGACTCCGAGGAGAACACACTGGTTTTTTTGTTTGTTTGTTTGTTTGTTTTTAAATAATTCACTTTATTTAATTTTTTTTTTTTTTTTTTTTTTTTTTTTTTGCAGTTTTTGGCCAGGGCTGGGTTTGAACCCGCCACCTCCGGCATATGGGGCTGGCGCCCTACTCGCTGAACCACAGGTGCCGCCCCAGAACACACTGTTTTGAAGTAAAGCATTTCAAATAAAATTCCTACCAATTCTACTTCTTACACCCACGATAATCAAGTATTAACAATTGTAGAGAGAAACAAAGTCGCCTTTTCTAGTTTTTACGTTTTTTTTTTTTTTTTTAACTTTAATAACATAGGAGTTTGTTATGCTGCCCAGGCTGGTCTGGAACTCCTAACCTCAAGCAACACTCCATGCTGGGATTACAGGCATGAGCCGTAGCACCTGGCCACTATTCCTAGTTATTCCAAGTTTTAGATTATTTGAATTTAATAAGACTCCAGACCAGGCGAATAATATTCTAGAGATCTAGGAAAAGGACCATTGAGGTTCTCTACCTCAAATGTATAACAGACCGGGAGCAGTGGCCCACACCTATAATCCTAGCACTCTGGGAGACTGAGGAAGGTGGATCGTCTGAAGTTAGGAGTTCAAGACCAGCCTGGAGACCCCATCTCTAAAAATAGCTGGGTGTTGTGGCAGGGACCTGTAGTCCCAGCTACTCGGGAGGCTGAGGCAAGAGGATCACTGGAGCCCAAGACTTTTTGGTTGCAGTGAGCTGTGAGGCTGTGGCACTCTTCCCAGAGTGATAAAAGTGAGACTTTGTCAAAAATTCAGAAAGAAAAAGACTTTGTCCAAAAAAAAAAAAAAGAAGGAAAGAAAGAAAATGTAAGAAGCAAACCAGATCCACTGAGAATCCCTGTTAAATTTATGGGTTTGTTTTTTTTTTAACTTTTGGAGATCATTACCAGAATACTTGCATACTGGAAACATGAAATACATTTTCTCTTCAGCCTACCGAGGAGTCATCCCTTCCTTGAAATCTTGCCTTGATTACTACATGACTTTGTGCCTGCCTCTTCCCTCCCTACCCTGGGACAAAATCAAGATTGAACTTTTCTGCTCCATTGAGCTAACTTGAATTAAAATCTGTCATTTGCGTTCAGTCACAACTCCGTGACATTTCCTAATGAGCTGTGTCTTATCTTTAGGCCTTTCTGGGGGTGTTTATGAGAACGGTACGGCTCTGGCTTAGTGGAGACGCCATGGTGATCCTCGGCATGTGAAGCATCTTTACAAAGCTCACAGTTGAGAATGTCCACCCTTCATTGTTGTCCACCTCAGTCCCTCACATTCCTCCCCTGCTGAATGGGGCTGCCAAGGACAACTCAAACAGGAATTCTTCATGGGGAAGACAGTAGCTCTAAACTCAGCAGAACTGAGAAGCGGTACATCAGATCCGAACTTTCTCTACCAGCTGGGGATGCATTTAATGAACTCTTTTCCTTTCTTTTTATTTTACTTGACTTGTAAAAATTACGACAGTCGTCTGAACTCAGGAGGTATGAAAAAATGCCTCCCACACAGGATGGTAGTGAAAGTTACAATTCCATTCCTTACCTGTTCACCTCAAGTCCCACTGCTCAGAACTATCAATAGTTCCTCATGCATTCTCCTAGAAGTTTTAAGAAGAAAATAGAGGAAAAAAACCTTTTTTCTGTGCCCCAATTTCTTTTTATTTTTTCTCCCCAGAGCTCACAGTACTACATGTCACCACTAAATCTTTGCCAGCCCAGTGCCGTAAATGTCTCAAGCTATTCCAAAAGGCTTAGACAATTAGAGAAACTAAGAGATTGAAATTACTATTAGTGACAGATTTTTAATGTTTTTCCCCACCTTCAGTGCTTTCTCTTCGTTCTTATGGGCTTTTAATCTGAGTCCTCAAGTTCATTTTGAATTTTGTAGCTTTTTTCCTTTGGAGACAGAGTCTCACTATGTTGCCCTGGGAAGAGTGTCATGGCATCACAACAACCTCAAACTCTTGGGCTCAAGCCATCCTTTCACCTCAGCGTCCCAAGTAGCTGGGACTACAGGCACCCGTCACAACACCCAGGTATTTTTTAGAGACAGGGGTCTTGCTCTTGCTCAGGCTGGTCTCAATCTTATGAGCTCAGGCATTCCACCCGCCTCGGCCTCCCAGAGTGCTAGGATTACAGGCATGAGCCACTGCATCTGGCACATAACAGTTTTTCTTTTATTTTTTTATTTATTATTTTATTTTTCGAGACAGAGCCTCAAGCTGTCACCCTGGATAGAGTGCGTTGGCATCACAGCTTACAGCAACCTCCAATTCCTGGGCTCAAGTGAGTCTCCTGCCTCCACCTCCCAAGTAGCTGGGACTACAGGCGCCCGCCACAACGCCCGGCCATTTTTTGGTTGCAGCCATCATTGTTGTTTGG
>CAUYRH010069910.1:0-39285 GCA_963574655.1 Perodicticus potto
TCGGGCGATGATAGAAGGGGGCAGTTAGGATTTCTCCGGAGGGAGAGTGATACAGGGGTTCATGGACTGGAACCATCTTTATTGCGTGTGGCTTGATGACCTTTCTGGAAAACATAAATCTGATTAGTGTAATCAGTAATAGGCAAATGTAGAACAGCATCAGGTCAGATGCACTTATTCAGTGATGCTAAAAGAAAACCATATTAACCCTAAAGTTTTCAAATGTTAGTTTTTATAGTTTTAATTAGGCAGTTTTAATAATTTTTTAATTATGTTGAATCAAAATAAATAATTGTAATGCTAAGAATAAGTATGATAAATTATGTCTACCAAGAAAAAAGCTCATCTTTACTTCGGGAAAGTAATATTATAATTTAAGATTAGTTCATTAACTTTTAAAAATCATGGTTCTAGTTAATCATGGTTAAAAATCATAGATCAGAAATAGGACCCTAATTTTTATTAAATGTGATTTTTAAAAAAATCTCATATTGTCTACTTGCTCAGTGGACTTGGGCCTTCCATGTCTCCAGTTACCTGAGAGTAAAGGAGAAATACTAACTCATCTTTCTTTCTGATCAAAACCATAATTGCCAATACTTTGTATTTTCATGTATTTTCAGAGTGAAAGTGATACAGAAGTGCTTTAAGAATGAATTTTAGCATAGTTGATAGCCAATCTTTACACAGAGAATAATATTCAGAGGATCTCCCCTGTATTTGTAGCCTATAGATTCCCATAGTCTAGGCTTAAGTTGTAGTTTTCTGAATCAACAGAAAATAAGGCTTAATTAACATTTTTTTTTTTTACTTTTGACTGCTGTGCAAATGTAATCCCAAAGAGACTATACTGAATTCTGAATTGTGAATAAACAATGCAAAATACTAATTCAACATTGTGTTTAAAAATATTTACTGATGCAAACTACTTGTTACATACCAATTAAAATTGCTTCAATGAATCTTTTTTTTTTCAGTTTCTCACTTTTATTTCATATTAATGTGTATCCTTTCACATTCAGACTCAGTGTAATCTATACAGGCTGTGTCCACCAGGATTCATATTGTGAACTCCATATGCAACATATTTCAACAAATATTTCACACCAAAATGGAATTGTAAGCATGTAACATTTTTGTGAACTGAGCTGTGAAATATCAGAAGCAATATATTCTATGCAAGTTGACAGGTGATATCTGATCTGAAAACAGTGTATTTTCCTTCGAATGTCGGTACCCTGTCACTTTGTTTTGCAGGGATATAAACAGCAATGCAAGAGGAAAATTACTGTGAAAAATAAAATCTTTCCTTCATACATAGCAAAAAAGAAAACAAAAACCAGAGCTGTTTCTATGTTTTCAACATCTGAAATTCTGTTTTCTTTCTGTGAGATTGATAAACCATTGTCAATGTTTGTAAAATGGTATACTAGTCTCTTATTGCTGTTGTAACAAATTGCTATAAATTTAATGACTTAACACAGACTTATTATCATATAGGTCTAGAGGTCAGAATCCCAAAATGAGTTTCACTGGGCTAAGATCAATGTGTTGGCAGAGCTGTGTTCCTTTCTGGAAGTTCTAGAGGAGTGTGGCTTCATACAAATTGTTTGGTCCTTGGCCCTACAGTTTCTGAAACAGAGCTCCTAAAACCCTTGGAATCTCCACAATGAAGAGTGTCTTTGGTATGCTAATGAATGTCTCCAGAATGGGAGTTCCCTCCACAGCTTCAGGATGAAGAGGTCACCAGAAAGACCAAGCCCTGTTTAGGAGGGTTGGGACTTTAAGCTTACCTCTGGGAGCCCCTAAAGAGGGAACAGTGTTTTGGAACTAGGTCCTTATCCTGTGGGGGTACAGTACCTCCAGGAGTTAGTATCAGAATTGAGGTGTTAGATATGCAGTTGGTGTCAGACAGTTGCAGAGTTGGAGCTGGAAAAGACACCATGAATTTGATGTTGGAAAAAATCTTTCAGAGAAGATCCGTATTTTTGCCTTTTCATTCTCTCAAGCTGCAGCCTTCAACCCCTGGGCCATAAACTGAACCAGTACCAGTCCTTGGCCTGTTAGGAACCGGGGGCCAGCAGGAGAGTGGCAGGTGAGAGAGTGAAACGTCATCTGTCACTGTCTCCCGGGAACATCTAGTGGTAGGAAAACAAGCTCAGGGCTCCCACTGGTACTGCCTTATGGTGAGTTGTATAATTATTTCATGATATATTGCAATGTAATAATAATAGAAATAAAGTGCATGATAAATGTAATGCACTTGAATCATCCCCTTCCACACTTAACTCTGATCTGTGGAAAAGTCCACCATGAAACTGGTCCCTGGTGCCATGAAGGTTGGGGACTGCTGCTCTAAAGGACTCCTGCTTTCTTCAGCTCATTCCTTCTCCTGTCTTCAGAGGCGCCAAGGGCTGGTTGAATCTGTCTGCATCGTATTCCTCTGACACTGACCCTTTACCTCCTTCTTCCACATTTAAAGGACCCTTGATGACCTTGAGCTCACTGGTTAATCCAGGGTAATCATAAAATAAACCGATTATCAACCATGTCCCAGTTACAACTTTAATTCCGTTCTTGCCATGTAATATATCATATATACAGCTTTCAGGAAATTAAGAATGTGGGTGTCTTTGGGATACCGCTATCCTGGCTACCACAGTGGTGATAGCAGGGAACATATTCTTTCACAAGGGAAGTAACCTGGGAACATAAAAGTTTAATGCATATGTAAGTGTCAGGAGGTTGTCCAAATTATTTCAGGCTGCTAGAATTTTAATACATGAAATGAATACTTGAATGAGTGCAAAACAGAGATTCCCAGCTAACTTTCAGAAGCCTTAGCTTTTAGTGCTCTTTTGCCCTGTCCTAATCACCTGGGCAAATCACAACAATGCTCAAGAAGTTGTTGAAAAAATGAAGTCAAATAATTCATGTGAAAAAAAATCAGATATCATATAATGTTATTCAGACACTGTGTTATATAAATATGCTACTGGCTTGAGCTTACCAAATAACCGGGTTATTGTAACACTCTGCTTCAATGCCATTGAAATTGCAGGACCAGTAAAAATGAGCACAGTTCTCAAAACAAAAATTTGCCCTATAAGTGCCTTATATATCCTGCCCTTTACCCACCCTCTCCCAGTTTATGGCCCTCCTGTCCCAGTCAAGTTTTAGAGAAATAAAAACAAAAGGGAAAAAAAGGTTTGGAAAATAGCAGAGAAACGGAAATAAGAGAAAGTTTATGAAGCTACTATTTTGTTTTATCCATTGGGAGAAAAAATGGTGAGAATAGTAATTGTCTTCAAGAATGTGGAGTCGTACAGCAACTATAATGGTGACAAAATAAGAAACAAGAGATTTAGCTCAGACCTCAGAGATGACTTTTCAAAATGAAAATCATTAATAGTTGAAATGGAAAGCAAACAAATTTTATATTTTCTCTGCTTTAGAGATCTTTTGAGGAAAAAAAGTAGAAGTATCCTTACCTTCCGTAAAGGATGTTAAGTATCTCACATTTCATTTTACATGTAATGAAACTGGATCCTTACTGAAGTTTAACATCTCAGTACCAAAATATATTTGACCTTTTCCGGAAAGATTTTAGAATGTTTAGAATGGCTATTCTTAGAATGTTATTTTTATAAATAAATTTTAAAATCTTTTTGTCATCCTTCCTGGTAAACTTTGCTGTGATTTGGGTTAGAATTACTTTGAATTTAAAGATTATGCATGCAGAGACAAGTAAAACTTTTCAAAGTGAGGATTGCACCTGTTAATATGGCATAGCTCTGTATTGATTAGGATTTTCTTTAATATCCTCAATAACATTTATATTTGGCCTTATGAAGTTCTTGTATGTCTTTAGGATTATCTCTCAGTGGTTCATAGTTTTGTTGGTATTCTAAATGATATTTTGATTTTCTTCACATTCTGTAAAATACAGGATACACAATAAAACAGACGAAGGGTGTATGGAAGGATTAACACATACGTAGACACCAATGTCAAGGAAATAAGAAAACTCTGTTCCCAGTCCACAAGTCCATCTTATGTCCCTTCTCTAAAATAACTCCTCTGCTTAAATAACCCCTTTCATACTCAGAGGTTATCTTGAGTATGTTATCTTGAGTTTTCCATAATACTTCATTGCTTTTTATTATGATATAATTAGAAACCTGGAAACAATAGAATTTAGATTTTTATACTAATTGACCAATGTAGTCTCCTTGCTGGCTTCTTTGATTATATTCTATTCTATCAGTGGTCCCATTCCAATCACAGACACACACACAGGTATCTCCTACTGTTCTGTTCTCTGGAGGTTCTGTTTCTCTGGAGGAACAGAGATCCTTCCCTAATACATCCACTTTGTGAACAATGTTGCTATGGACTTTCATGCATTTTTGTTCTGGACCACATGTACAATCCTCTCTTGGACATGTATCTAAGGGTAGATATTCTGAGTATACTTATTTTTCAATTTACTAGAATTGAAAAATATTATAATGTATATGCCACCAGCAGTATATGTGGAGATCTGATTTCTCCATATCCTCACCAGTACTTGGTATCGTTTGGTACTTCCACTTCAGCTTGATAAGCATAAACATTTCCTTATGAGGTTAATCACAAGCCATGTACTAGCTGGCCATTTGGATATCCACTTTTTATGTCCAAAGGGCTCTTTTCTTTTTATATTAGATTGCCTTTTTATTTTTTTAATATGAAAGGGTTATATGTTATAGATTCTAATGCTTTATTTCAAATGTTTTTACCTATTCTGCAGCTTGTTTTTACACTGGTTCTTTGCTATCTTTAAGAAACAATTTTATCCTTTACAAACTTATCAATGTTCTCCTTTATTGCTATGGCTGCCTGTGCATTATTTAGGAAACCATTTTCTACCTTGAGATCTTGAATATATTATTCAATAATATTACCTAAAATCTTTATACTTTTTCTTTGCACAATTAAGTTTTAAATACATGGAATTGATATTTTTATATGTCACAAAGTATGGGCCTGACTTTAGCTTGTTTTAAATGTTACTCAATTGCCTAAACTATTTGTTAGAATGACCATTTTCTCCATCACTCTATCATGCTCCTCTGTCATACATCAAAGCTCTATAAGTGTGTGGGTCTATTTCTTGGATGTCTATTAACTTCTGATGTTCTATTTTTTATATCTGCTTCAGTTTCATAATATGTCAGTATATCTTGAGATTAAATACTCTCTACTTGATTTTATGAGTGTTTTGGTTACTATCGTTTTCACTTTTATTTGAAAATTGTTGTGTCAAGTCCTTCAAGAAAAGCAAAAAATACAGTATTGAATATACAAAGATATCATGGGAGAACTGGTGTCTTCATAATATTTTTATTCTTATATATATGACTATGGCATCTCTCTTCATTTACTTAAGTTTTCAAAAGTGTTTCTTTTTTAGTAAAGTTTTAAACTTTCTCCATAGAGTTCACATTTTTGTTAAATTTATTACTATGTAGTTAATAGTTTTGATACTGTTATAAATCATATTATTTTCAAGGTATAAGTTATAGCATAGAGAAATAAAATTGAATTCTGCCTCACTATCTCATTAGTTATAATGCTACATTCTCTTAGACATTTTTCTTCCTAAGTTTCTGAGATGATAGTGCAAAACCCTGCAAATATAATTGTAAAAGTTCAGAATGTTTCCATTCAATTCTGTCAGAAGTGGTGAGGTTCAAATAAATTCATGGTTATTATGTATATTTAGGTAATTTATTTTAAAAATCTCTCCATACTATACCTACTCAACTTGTATTCTTTTGGCAATTATAATTTAATAAGTACCCTACTTTACATTTTCTAATAATTTTTAAAAATATGCCATGTCTTCTTCCTTCTCCTAAAGAAATGCATTAATTCCCAATAATTCCATCATTTCCCTATATTAAAATAATTAATTTTATTTTGATAAAACACAAGAGTTTTTAAGCCTTGATGGGAGAAACAAATGCCTAGTGGTGCCATAATATTTTTATGATTTTGCAAAAATCAACTTGATATTTGCCTCTCTTCATGCACTAGAAGACTTAATCAAGATAAAAAGTAGATGTGCTCCCATACATTTAGTAACCAAAAGACTAAAAAGATCTGTCTTCTTATTCCATCACATTCCTAACACACCTAAAAGAGTTTTGACAGAATAAGGAAGATACTGGGCACTTGAGGTCTGGGGCACAATGAATTATTATTCCTGCCCTCTAGCCAGTCCATGCTCTAGCAGTTTGTGGCTCAATTTCTTTTGGCACTAACTACCATTTTGTATCATTTGTTAGTTGGCAATCTGGACAGGGAGTACTTGGCAATCAATAGAAAATTTGTCCAGTTTTATAGGGCTGGAGCTACTTAACTTTCAATTAATCTAAACTTATCTACATTAGAATGATGAATTTTATAAGCTACAACTGAGAATTCTTCAAAAATGAATAATTCAAATTGAAAAAAAATTCAGTCATTTAACTGGATCTGGTAATGACCACTTGGAAGTCACCTTCATGGTCTTCTCGTTGGGTTCAGAAGTAATGGTTGGAACTGGTTTAGAAAGCTACTATTCTTATACTCTCTTCTAAGGACAACTAAGCCCTTTTATCTCCTCTGCAAATCAGTCTCTGGTCACTTCTCTGGCTCCAGGTGCTTCTCATGTGCAGGTGTCATTTGTACTGGTAAATGTAGCCTCTGATTTACTGTGGACAAGAGTTGACTTTCCCTCTGACCCACAACTTGTACCCCTAGAGCCATTGAAGATAAAATATCTGGCCTGTCAAAACAGGGTCCCAACCTTCCAAAACCCAGAATGTTTTGGGCAAATCTTGGGAAGCTATAGTCAGAGCCTTCCTCTTTTTTTATCCATTTTACTTTTATCCATTATTTTTTCTTAGATTTCATTTAAAACCTGCCCAAATTAGATGACTGTATTATATTTTTCTTTCTAATTCTGTTAGTACTCCCCTCTACTTTGGGAATACCTATTTAGATACTTCAAAAATATAATAAAAATTAGTTGATATTTGACATCAGTTACATAGTAAATATTAGGAAAACATATTTAATGTTTTAATTCTCTTTATAAATATTTTGTATGAATATAACAATTCTTTCACTAGTTAAACCATATAGTTTGTGTCATTATCTTCTTATATTCATCTTACGTTAGTACTTTTACCATTTCCCATAAAAATTATACAGTCTTTATAATGGTATAGTTTCATTTATTTCTGCTCTTTGTGCTATTATTTTCATAAATTTCATTTTTGATGTTATAAACCTCACAAGATATTGATATTATTCTTATTTTAAACTGTCAATATTGCTTTGTATTTACACTTTTTGAGGTCTTCATCCCATTCTACTTATATTTTTTTGGTCTCCTACTCAAAGTTGATTCAAAATCTAGCAACTATCTTAAAGATGAGTTTGTCCTAGACAAATTCTTTTAGCTTCAGTTTTGCTAAACACTTAAATTTGCCTAAGATTTTATTCTGATATAAAGTATGAGATTGGACAATTTAGTGTGAGAACTCATCCTAGAAAAAGTACTATATATCTTCTTGATGAATATTACTACAATCACCTTCAAAGAATTCCCTTTGTTCATCTGAAGAAATAGTGATATTCAGCAATGAGGCACGTGGCACGTTTTCTAGTACAAGACCTCAAACTTAATTGTCCAACTTAAGTGCATACACACATATATATATGTCTGTTCACAATAGTACAGATATTTCTCATTTGTTGATGTTTAACTTTTGGCCTGGGAGCTTAAATTTAATTTTTAACTTGTACCAGATAAGGGACTCCCACAACTCTAGCCTCTATACCTATGGTAAAATCATAGCCCCCACATACTTTCTTTATTTTAATTAAATAAATTATTTTTTTCCTCACATAGGTTTGAAGATCAGAATACAAATACATGAACTCCATCAGAGGAGGAAACAGAATCTAGCTGAAACCCTAACGTATAAAATGAGTAAGAGGTTGCCCACAGCAGTGGCAGACAAAGTATGCAAATGAGTTACACAAAGACAACATCCTTTGAAGTTCAGACAGAGGGAAAGACTTTTCCAAGTTGAATAGAGTACCCTATAATATAAAACAAAAATATTTTGTTTGCAACAGAAGAAAAACGTGAAAAACAACCAGCATTGAGGAAAGCCTTTCTAGACTCATTTTAGTCTAGAGAGGGGCTGACACCAATGGAAACTCCAACACAACCACATTTTCTGGAAGCTGTTGTTTTTCGTGTCATAGGGTAAAGGAGACTTTGTCCTGTGGATAATTCTACACTTCATAGCTCTGCTGGATAAGAAGAAGGAAAAGTTTAAAGAATTCACACACCACAAGCAAACTGCTGCCATCTTGGAACACAGCCATGAACCTTTCCCCAGAGATTTCTATAAATAAGTGGTGCAGAAATAACTTCTCCTTCAAAGAGGAGGAATCAAAAATATAACAGTACAGAACATATTCAAATGAATAGGGAAACTAGATAGCAGAAGAAAAATACCAGAGAATTGTTGTCACAAAGAAGAAAATTGTGAACTAACACTTTTCAATGAAGTTAAATAAAGTAAAAACAAAACAAAAATCATTTAATGAATTAACTGCCTCTATGAAACCAAAGTGTAAAAAATTCACAACAGTTCAAAGCAGAAATAGTAGGACAATAGGGAAAGCTAAAAGCCATCTGGAAGAGGTCAGAAAATAGGTAAAATTTTTAAATAAAGAAATATGAGTAGGGATAAAATAGCATCATCTATTTCCTTATTCATCATAAAGATCACAGGCAAATATAGGTTAACAAGAGAAAAGCATAAAATTTTTATTTATTCATAGCTTTACAGGAGTCTTCAGAATGAAGACTCAGAGACCCCAAGAAAACTATCCATTTTAATGGTTAGATTTGAGGAAAACTGTATATCCATGTAGAAATGTGATTGGATAAAATAGTATTCCCTAATGGGAGGAAAGTGATGGAGAAACCAGCAAGACCTGTCTGTTCAGAGTATTCTGGGCCTCTCTGTGCAGTCTTCTTTCTCCCTGAAATGGGGGAGGATGCTTCCTGGAATGGGGTCTTAATGACCTATCATCAAACCAATGGGTCAGGAACTTTCTTTATGACCAGTTTTTACAAAGAAAGGTGCAAAGATTAGAAAAATGTTTTAGATTTTATGGATGTTTGGGGGGAAATGGGGTTCCAGTTTCTATTACTTGCCTTGGGGAAAAGGGATTCTAGTTTCTATGTCTTAGCTTAGGAATGAATCAGGAGTGAGAGACAGGTGGCAGGTGGAGGCCAGAAAGAATTTGCTTCTGGTGCTGCTTCTGAGGTCTGTACTTTAGAGTATCATTTTCTCAGCTCAAACATAAGGAACATAATAGAAGTAACACATTAAAGAAAAATTACTATTAAAAACAAAAACAAATTAAGAGTCATAGAGAATAGGAAAGTCTAGAAAAATAAAATAGAAATGAATAAAAATTTTAACTGAGTTACAGAAACAATAATAGAAACAGATAAAGGAGATGTAGTATACATATAATTAGACTGCAGAGAAAAGCACAGAATGATCTTTAAATATAAAACTGAAGAACAAGTGTCCCTAAATTAGAATAAAAAGACTGCTTTTGTAGAAAACATTTCTGGGTATCAGAAATGAAATCTTTTGGGCATTTAAGTAAAAGGAATAAGTCACTTAAAAGGAAACATTTATACAAGTTCTCACAGAAATATTTTGGAGCAACAGCCACACAATCCTCAGAGAAAGAGTGACCAGTGTATTTTATAAACAAATGAAATTGTAGTACAAGTATAAAAGTTATAAATATCCAGAAACTTTGGAAACAAAGTTTTCATGATTCACTTTTGGGAACTATTGGAAGACAATCATCAGCCAAACAGAAAGTGCCTGAAAAATTATAGGGAAGGCTTAGTAGGGAAACCTGAATCTCTTTAAATATAGAAAAAATATTAAAACAAATGGGGAGATTATGGTGAAAAAACAGAATATAGGTAGGTTGAACTTGAACTTCTCTTATAACATTTGACTAAAACTGAGTATAAGGAAAGTGAAAAAGAAAATTTATTACACATGCATTTACAGAAGGATGCCATGTTGTAATCATCAGTGAAACTTTGGGGAAACAGGTAATTGGTAAAGCAGAAGAGATGTCTTTACAAGAGAAAAGCAAAAAAATATTTGAAACAGACAAGGGAAGGTCCCTCACCCAGAGGAAAAGACAGTATGAAGATGAGGCAGAGATGGAAGTGATAGAACTATAAGCCAAAGAATGCCAAGGATTGTTGGCAACTATAAGAGAATAAATTTCTGCTGTTTTATGCCACCATGTTTCTGATGATTTTTCATACAACCTTAAGAAATTGTGTGTGAGAGAGATAGAGAGATATGAGAGAGAGAGAGAATATGGAAAAATATTGTATTTATAAAAATTATATGTAGAAAAATTTTATATACATATATTATAAAAACAGAATATTATTTTGGCTACAAAGAATATATGATGAAGAATAGTCTAAAGAAAGTAAATAAATATGGCTAACAAACATGACAACCTCCTGCATAATAAAAGGAATACAAATTAAACTATGCTAGATATTATCTTGTATCTTCATATTGACAAGAAAGGCAATGCTATTTTCTCCTCTATGCATTTCCTATTCTCCTGTCCACATCTTCATATCCTTGGAATATGACTCCTAGAATACATCACTCAGCCTTCTCTAACAGCTGTCTTCAGTTGGATTTAGTCATTAGAAATTAACTAACAAAATATTAGTGATTAAGTAGAGAGAGAGAATAATTTCTTTACCTCTTTCTCACTGCTTCAGGTCATTGATTGTGTAGCTGTGGAACCCTTTTAAGATTAAAACTCAATGAATAATCCTTCCTTCATGACTTTAGTGGGTTCCAAGAGACATATTTCCTCTAACGTAATGTAAGTTTTAAAGAAATTCTTTCTGCTGAAATTCAGAAAGTGTTGAGAAATTAGAACAGATAGTTCAAGAATTGGGGAAAAATATACAATGGCTTAACTTTCATACAATTTAAATTTCAGAAAGAAAACAGAATTAGTCAAGATACATTTGAAGAGAAAATGGCTATGAAATTTATAAAATTAATGAGATAAAAAATTACAGGTTTAAAAATTTCAAAGGACCTAAAATTTCATGGATAAGAAAAGCAACACCAACAAAACAAAAGAACAAAGAAGCATCATAGCCAAACTATGTAGGCTAAATTTAATAAGATATTCTTAATGTTATAACTATAAGATGTTTTATATAAGCTGTACAATAAATATAACACAAATTCCTATAGTGGACACACAAAAAATAATAAAAAGTAAGAAATCAAATCACACCACTAGAACCATCTAATTAGAAAAGAAGGCAGCTGAGGAAAACAAACAAAAGATCTACAAAACAATGATAGAACAATTAACAAAATGGCAGTAAAAAATCCTTACTTGTCAATAATTACTTTGCATATAAATGGATAAAATCTTCAATCAAAACATATAGAGTGGTTGAGTGCATAAAGAAACAATAACTAATTATATGCTGCCTGCAAGAGATTCACTTTACCTTTAAGGACACACACACAGATTCAAAATAAAAAAATGCAAAACATATCTCATACACATGGAAACAAAATGAGAGTAGGAGTAGTTGTACTTATGAGATAAAAATAAACATGAAGTATAAAACTATAAAATCAGGGTGGGGGGATGGAGCAAGTGGTGAACTAAAGACATTTCCTTGCCAGCTGCTCTCAGTAAGACAAGGAAGAAAGATCAGCAACTACCTCTAGTTGTGGTAACTAAGCAGGAAACATTTCCCTAGGGGCACAATGAAGCAATTCACAACTCCAGCAGCCAGCAAGGAGGTGTGGAGATGAGGAAAACCATCACAGAAGGCAGGTGCATAGGTGTGGGTGGACTTTGGTCGGAAGCCTTCCTGTAGAGGACTGGAGATATGAAAGGCCTATCATGTAGATTTTGTTGTTGTCATTTGTTTGTTTGTTTTGAACTAGACTGCTCTCTGGAGCTGCCTTGGAGGGGTTTGGATGAGCAAGGGAACCTGAGCAGCATCAGGCAGCCAAGATTGAGTGATAGGTGGGGTGAAGCTCCCATTGGCTTGGCTGTGGGCTCCCAATATTGTGGGAAGGCTTTAGAGGGGAAACAGTCTGTAAGATCCTAGTGCCTGGCTGACTCTAGTGCACCTGTTGAGCTTGGGCAACCATCCTTGGGAGGATGGGAGGGTCATTGTGTTGGGCTGGGTAAAGGAGGTCATGAACTCCTGGGGTGTACTTCTAGCTTTGGCCTTTGGAAGATAGTATTGGTAGGTCCCCAATACTGTTGATTTTTTTTCTATATTAGGTGGAGGTAGGGTCTTGTTTTTGCCCAGTTTGGTAAGGAGATGCTGACCTTGAGGGACCCACCTAACCTAGACCCTGAGGTTCTGGATTTATGAATGTGGGCCAAAACATTACCATTGCTTCCATCTCTCTCTTGCTTTCTGTCATTATTCTCTCTTCTTCTTCAATTCTTTCCTTTCAACCCCCTTCTTTTATATGTGTGTTTGTGTGTGTGTGTGTGTGTGTGTGTGTATATATATATATTTGTCTATATATTTTCTTTCCTTTCTCTCTTCTTGCTCTTTACCCTTCTCCTCCTTTTAGCCTTATACCTAAAGGCAATTTCAACACCTAAGTTAAGAGAGAAGATAATTGAAAGTGAAAGAGTCAGTGAGAAGAAAAGTAGAGGAAGGATGGGAACAAGAAGAAAATGCACATGAGGATGAACAAACAGAAAAATTCTGGCAACATGAAAACCCAGAGCAGAGCAACCCCTCCAAGGGATTATGAGGTAGTCACCATAGAGGATCCCACCTATAAAGATTTAATGGAAATGACAGAAAGGGAACTTAAAATATGGATGGAAAAGGCAATAAAGGGAATTGATGAGAAAGTGGAAAAACAGAACCAAAAAATGGAGGAAAGATATGAAGAAGATAGAAAGTATATTGTGGACCTTAAGGAATTAAAGAAGTCAATTAGGAAACTTAAAGATGCAGTAGAAAGTATCAGTAAAAGATTAGACCATTGAGAAGAAAGAATCTCAGAACTTGAGGATAAACCTCTTGAGCTAACCCAGTTAGTCAAAAGAGCTAGAAAAGAAAAGAGAGAATGTAGAACATTTGGACAGAGAATCACAGGACTCCACAAAGTGTTCAAACACATTAATTACAGGAATCTCTGAAAGGGAATAAGCAAGGTCTGAAGAAATGGGAGCCCTCCTGGAGTGTATCATAAAAGAAAAAGTTTCAGTAAAAATTCCAAAACACTCCTTTTAGAGGAATATCAAACCCCGGGTCATCTCAACACAAATAGAGCATCTCCAGGACACATTGAATGAACCTGTCCAAAGTCAAGATGAAAGAGAAAATTCTGCAAGCAGCCAGAAGAAAGCAATTGACTCACAGGAGCAGATACATCAGGGTGACAGCAGATTTTTCAGGTGAAACTTGCCAAGGCTGAAAAGGCAATCTACCTTTAACCTTCTTAAATAAAACAATTTTCAGCAATTTCCACAATGGCACAGAGGATAAAGGTAAACAATGGACTTTCATAAAATAAGATGAACAGAACTCCATCATACTTGTCTATTCTCTCAATTAATAAAATGGCTTGAATTCCCTACTCAAGAGGCACAGACTGGCCTATTAGATTACAAAAAACAAAAACAAAACCACAAAACTACCCACAAGTCATCTGCATGTTGAATACAGGAAGTACACCTAACCACAAAGGACAAAACAAGTCTCAGGGTGAAGGGTTAGAAAACATTTCAGGAAATGGAAATCAGAAGAAAGAAGGGTTCACAATCTTATTTGCAGATGCCAGTTGATTTAAAGCAACTAAAGTTAAGAAAGACCAAGATGGTGACTTCATACTGGTCAAAGGAAGACTAAAACAAGAAAACATTTTAATTCTACATATCTATGCACCCATGCTACCAGATTTATGAAAGAGACCTTAATTGGTCTGAGCAGTATGATTTCCTATAACAGCATAATAGCTGGGGACCTTAACAGACAGAATTAGACAGATCCTTTAAACAGAAATTAACAAAGAAACAGGCACTTAAATGTGACCCTAGAACAATATGGCTTAATAGACATATATAGAATATACCATCCAATGCTAAGAAATACACATTCTTCTCATCAGCCCATGGAACATAATTCGAAATAGAGCATATGCTAGGACACAAATCAAATGTCACAAAATCAAAAGAATTGAAATTATATCATTTATCTTCTCAGACCACAAGGCAATAAAGGTGGAATAGAGAGTTCAAAATAAATTGATACATGAAAATTTTTGACAGAGATACCAAGAACAGTCTCTCTCATAAATGGCTCAGAGAAAACTTTGTATGCAGATAAAGAAGAATGAAATTAGAAAACAAATAATGCAACTAAAAACTGTTTAAAATCTTGAATACTATTTGACCAAAGGAGATACATAGACAGCAGATAGGGCCATTTAAGATATTCAGGGAGGTGGAGCATGATAGCAGATGGGAAGGACGTTTAGCTTAGCTTTCTTGGAACAACAGGTGAGAGTGAGTGGGCCAGAACATTCCCCAGTGGAATATTGGTGTGGAGGGGCAGTTCAGGGTGTGCAGTGAGGTGGTGGTTTGCTGGACTTGGAATATAATCCTCAGCAGCAGGATGAGACTGCCAGGAAAATGTTCTGTCTCATGGCTGCAGCAGTTGCAGGTGGCAGTGGCAGCAACCAGCCTTACCACGGAGGATTGCAGTTCCCAGTGGGTGAGGAAACTAGGTTTGTGTGGAAAGATTGATGAAGTATGGACTCCCGAGCAGAATTAGGCAGCCAGACTGTGATGCTATCTGGTGCGGCAACACTGTGGATAGGCAGCGGGAGAGACAATAAGACAAGAGAGATCCCGAATAGGAAGAGTCCATTGTTTTGGAATTTGGGAGATGGCGGTTGCCACAGGCAACTTTCCAGGTAGGCCAGGGTCAGAGATTTGAGCATCACCCACAGACAGTCGTCCTACACTCAGAACTGGCCCAGGACATCCTGCACATCACAGAAACTGTTGCATGGAGTATTTGGGAAACTTGCCTGGGATGATTTTTTGAGAGTGGTGGAATCAGCAGTTTGGCAGGGTCTAGGTGCCAAATGAGTTATCAGCCAAACACCAAGAACATTTAAGCTGGGAGACAGGTATAAGACTGGGAACCATTCATGGCACCACCTGGCGTCCAGAAAGTACATTGCAACATAAATATATTCCTACTAAAGTTAATCGCTATGGCGTATATACAGTCATATGTTTTTATATATGTGTATAAACATATATAAAAATACTTTTGTTGCCTTTTTTTGCTTGTTCCCTTTGCTTTTTTTTCCTTTTTTCTTTCTTGTAGGAGTTATTGTTAAAAATTTTTTTTAATTATTTTTTTTTGTTTGTTTGTTTTTCCTTGCTTCCTCCCCCCTTTTTTTGTTTACAGCGTCTCACTATGTTGCCCTTGGTGGAGTGCTCTGGTGTCATAGCTCACAGCAACCTCCAACTCTCCTGGGCTGAGTGGTTCTCTTGCCTCAGTATCCCAGGTGGCTGGGGCTGCAGGTGGCCACCACAGTAACTGGCTGTTTTTTAGTTGTGGTTGCCATTGTTTTTTGGTGGGCCCTGGGCTGGGTTTGAGCCTTCCAGCTCTGGTGTGTGTGACTGGTGCCCTGGCTGCTGGGCTATGGGTACTGAGCCTTCCTCTTCCTCTTACGGTTGCTGAGAATGCTTGCATCAGGCTGTTCAAGTTTTGTGTGTGTGTGTGTGTTTGATTGTTTACTTGTGTGTCTGTGTGTCTGATTGGTTTTTTTTTGTTGTTGTTTGTTTGTTTGTTCGTTTTGTTTCATTGTACCTTGTGTTCTGCTAAAACCTCAGGTTGGCTATTTTCCCTAACTCCAGTTTTTACATGCAACAAGAGCAAAGGGGAGTGGGAGATTTTAGCCAAATGAAGCCAGCTTTCAACAGAAGCTCCCACCCAGAGGGAGAGATAACAGCCAGAAAGAACCCACAAAGCTGAAGAGTGGGAGCTGAGCTGAGAGAAGAGATTGATAATTGCACATCTTGTCTGCTGAGGCAAGCTGCAACTCCAAAGAAACAAATTTCAGATACAGTACCCAACCCAAAGAGGATGCGTATCCATCCCTCCCTCAAAAGTGTTGCTTGCTTGTTTGCTGTGAGTTCTCTATAGTGAGTGGTAAATCTGAAGTCCTCTTCTCTCACTTCATGGGAGCAAGTTGCTAGAAACTGGGACCCTTTCTCCAGAGAGTCCCTACTGTGAGCCTGGGCATTCTTCTGTTGGGCATGAATGTTGAACAAATACTTTCTTTGCCACTTTGAACTCCAAGTCCACCCTTTCCCCTGGCCTGGTGGTCTAGAAGTCCAATATCTGCAGAGACCAGAACATTTGCAGTTCTTGGTTAAGACTGGGCATTGCATAGCTTCAGGTAGTGCAGTTACACTGTAACTGTGAATCTGGTAACAGTGCAGAAAGGCACATGGAGGAAGGTGTCTGGCTTGGCTCTGAGAAAGAACAACTCAGCAGTGGGTGGAGGCTTGGGACTCCATATGATGGGGGGAGGGTTAGGAACCGCTGAGTCATGGGAACCAGAGTGGAGACACTTCCCACCTAGCAGCAGCATTAATAGAGTGATCCCACCAGGGTCAAATTTCGGAAAGACACCTCCCCAATTCTGTGGACTGCCAGAGGGAGCTAGATCTTGCATTGCAGGGATACCAGAAGAGCAGAGTGGAGGGGCAGGGGCACTATCTCTGAGGGTGAAAAACATTTTCTGCTTTGTTAACCTCTGGTTTGGAACGAGCTCAGGTGGAACAGTCCCCAGTTTCCATTGAGCATCTGAGGCAATCAGACTTTAACTCCCCCAGCCAGCTGGTGGCAGAGTGTGGTCACTTGGCCGATGAGGCATTGACTTTCCTCTGACTCTGGTAGGCCCAAACCCATGGCACATTTGCTCATTGGAAGGAACTAGGACACAGCCCCATGTGACTACCAGTGCCTGGGTGTGATGAAGTGCAAGGTGGGGAAGAAAGAACCAGCCTCCTGGACTATTTTGCTGGGTGGGCCTTTTGGACTCCACAAAGCACTGGAGTGAGTTACACTTGAGCTACCAGTGGACCCCTGCTACCTTGATGCTGAAGACTTTTTGAACTCTCCCATTTGATTGGTATTTGTGTTGACCAGGACAATTGGTTTGGAACTCTTGACCTGGGCTGATCACCTGGGGACCCACCAAGGTCGTACCCTGGTTGTGTTACTGGGGAAGTAGGGGATTCTCCTCTTCTGCTAGTTGCATGTGGGGAGGGCAAGGTGTCTTAGTTGCTTATATATCTCCACAGCTGAGATTTCGGCCCAAAGCCACTGATTCACTAGGATTGGACAGAAACTAGCTGAATACAAGTCAGAGCCATCTAGCACCACCACAAAAACCAAGTCTGCAGAGTGTCAGACTGTAGTAATGAATACTTTGTAAAGCTCTAGGGTAAAAGCCACAATTACCAGTCCCAGTTCTTTGGTAAAGGACTGGTTAATTACAACTCCAAGAGACTTCAATTCAATTTCACCTTACCAGCTTCTCTAGCCAAACATTGAAAAATAATCATGGGTGGAATTAGTGGAAAAACTCTGGCAACAAGAATATTCAGAGTAGATCAAATCCCCCAAGGAATGACAAAGGAGACACAAAAGAAGATCCCATTTATAAACAAATGGCTGAGATGTTGGTAATCGAGTTCAGAATTTGGATTGCAAATAAGATTAACAGAGTAGAGGTAAAGGTGGTATTAGAAATTCAAGAAGCAATTCAAAATTTCTCTCAAGAATTCAGTGAAGTCATAGACAAAATCACCAAAGATTTTGACACACTGAGGCAAGAACTTGCAGCCCTCAAGGATCTGAGAAATACAGTAGAATCCCTCAGTAACAGAATGGAGCAGGATCCATGGAAGAAAGGATCTCTGACATTGAAGACAAAGCTTTTGAATGCTCCCAAATGCTCAAAGAGGAAGAGAAGTGGAAAGCAAAAATGGATCATTCCCTAAGAGAACTGTGGGACCATTCCAAAAACCAAACATTCATCTGATAGGAGTCCCTGAACGATAAGAGGATGGTCCAAAAGGCACAGATACTCTACTCTAAGAGATAATTGAGAACTTGTCAAGCATGTTAAGAAATACTGATATTCTGATAGCGGGCAGTTTCAGAACCCCAGCACGACTCAAACCAAATAAAGCATCTTTAGACACATTGTAATTAACTTCACCAAAGTTAATATGAAAGAGAAAATCCTGCAAGCAGCCAGAGTTATTAAAATCATAACCTAAAGGGGAAGAATATTAGAATGACTGCAGATAATCTCTGCTGAAACTTTTCAAGCCAGAAGAGGATGGTCATCAACCTTCATTCTCCTAAAACAAAACAACTTTCAGCCCAGGATCCTGTATCCAGCTAAATTGAGCTTCATTTATGATGGAGGAGTTAAATACTTTAATCACATACACATGTTGAGAAAATTGGCCATAACCAAACCAGCTCTTCAGGATATCCTGAGACCAATCCTCCATAATGACCAGGACAATGCTCTACTACCAAAGTAAACTCACTCTAAAATTCTTGACCAAAACCCAACTTCCACAGTGGTGAAAAGATTCAAAATGTCCACTGGACTTTCAATAAACTTGACACCCAGGCCAATCAATACTCTCAACTCATGTGAATGGCTTAAATTGTCCTTTTAAGAGGCACAGGTTGGCTGACTGGATACAAAAACTCAGGCCAAATATCTTCTGCATACAAGAATCTTATCTTGCCTTAAAGGATAAATATAGACTCAGGATGAAGGAAAGGGCATCTGTAATCCAGGCAAATGGAAACCAGAGAAAAGCAAAGGTGGCAATTTTATTTGCAGATACATTAGGCTTTAAATCAACAAAAGTAAGGAAAGACAAGAATGGTCACTTCATATTTGTTAAGGGAAACACTCAACATGGTGAGATGTCAATTATTAACATTTATGCACCTGATCAGAATGCTCCTCAATTTATAAGGGAGACCCTAACAGACATGAGCAATTTAATATCTTCGAGCACCATAATAGTTGGATATTTTAACACCCATTTTGCAGTGTTGGATAGATCCTCCAATAAGAAACTAAGCAAAGAAATTTTGGACTTAAACTTCACCATACAACAATTCAATTTAACAGACATCTACAGAACACTTCATCCTAACAAAAGTGAATATACATTCTTCTGATCAGCCTATGGAACATCCTTCAAAATTGATCACATCTTAGGTTCCAAGTCTAACTCAGCAAATTTAAAAGGATAGAAATTACTCCTTGTATTTTCTCAGATCATCATGCAATAAAAGTTGAACTTACTAATAACAGGTATCTGCATACTAATACAAAGTCATGGAAACTAAATAACCTTATGCTGAATGATAGCTAGGTCATAGATGAGATTAAAAAGGAAATAGCCAAATATTTGGAACAAAATAATAATGAAGACACAAATTATAAGAATCTATGGGATTCTGCAAAGGCAGTCCTTTGAAGGAAAGTTATAGCAATGTAGACCTTCCTCAAGAGAATGGAAAGAGAGGAAGTCAATAACTTAATGGGAGATTTTAAGCAAATGGAAAAGGAGGAACATTCCAACCCCAAACCTAGCAGAAAAAAAAAGAAATAACTAAAATTAGAGCAGAATTAAATGAAGTCAAAAACAATAATTCAAAAGATCAATGAATCAAAAAGTTGGTTTTTTGAAAAATTCAGCAAAATTAATATACCTTTGACCAACCTAACCAAAAATAGAAAATTAAAGTCCCTAATATCAATCAGAAATGACAAAGGCAAAATACAAACAAACACCTCAGAAATTCAAAGAATCCTTAAAGAATACTACAAAAAACTTTATCCTCAGAAATATGACAACCTGAAACAAATTGAGCAGTACTTGGAAACATGCCAATTTCCTAGACATAATCAGAAAGAATTGAAAATGCTGAAAAGACCAATATCAATTACTGAAAAAGAATCAACTATATGAAATCTCCCCAAAAAGAAGAGTCTGTGACGAGATGGCTTCACATCAGAATTCAACCAAACCTTTAAAGAGGAACTAGTACCTATATTATCTAACCTTTTCCAAAACATAGAAAAAGAAGGAATACTTCCCAACACATTCTATGATGCAAATATCACCCTGATCCCCAGACCAGGAAAAGACCCAACAAAAAAATAAAATTATCGACCAATATCTTTAATGAACATAGATGCAAAAATATTCAATAAGATCCCAGCAAACACCAAACACAATCCAACAATGTATTAAGTGAATTATACACCATGACCAAGTGGGCTTCATCCCAGGATTTCAAAGTAGGCTCAATATACATAAAACTATAAATATAATACATCACATAAACAAACTAAAAAACAGAGACCTTATGATTCTCTTAATAGATGCAGAAAAAAATTTTGACAATATCCAGCATCCTTTCATGATCAGAAAACTTAAGAAAATAGGTGCAGAAGGGACTTTTCTTAAACTTATAAAGGCCATCTTCAACAAACCCATCGCAAGTATCATATTGAATGGAGTAAAATTGAAAACATTTCCACTCACATCAGGAACCAGGCAAAGTTGCCCATTGTCTCCACTGCTTTTTAAGATTGCAATGGAAATCTTAGCAATCACAATCAGGCAAGAGAAGGTGATCAAATGAATACAAATAGGGTCAGAGGAGATCAAACTTTCACTCTTCGCAGATGATATGATTTTATAACTGGAAAATCCCAGGGACTCAACTATAAAACTGTTAAAGATATCAAGGAATACAGTAGCATCTCAGGATACAAAATCAATACTCACAAATCAGTAGCTTTTATATATACCAATAATAGTCAAGCTAAAAAACAGTCAAGGACTCTATTCCCTTTACAGTGTGCCAAAGAAGATGAAATATTTGGGAGTTTACCTAACAAAGGATGTGAAAGATCTCTATAAAGAGAATTATGAAACTCTAATAAAAGAAATAGCTGAAGATGTTAACAAATGGAAAAACACCATGCTCATGGCTGGAAAGAATCAACATTGTTAAAATATCCATACTACCCAAAGCTATTTAATGCAGTCCCTGTCAAATCACCACTGTCATACTTTAATGCTCTGCAAAATTGTACTTTGTTTTATGTGGAATCAGAAAAAACCACGAGTAGACAAGACATTATTCAGAAATAAAAATGAATCAGGAGGAATCACGCTACCTGACTTCAAACTATGCTATAAATCTATAGTGATCAAACAGCATGGTATTGGCACAAAAATAGTGAGGTAGATGTATGGAACAGAATTGAGAACCGATAGATGAACTCAGACACTTCTCATCATTTGATCTTTGATAAGCCTATCAAAAATATAACTTGGGAGAAAGATTCTCGATTTAACAAATAGTTCTGGAAGAATTGGCTGGCAACTTGTAGAAGACTGAAACTGGACCGACACCTTTCACCATTAACAATCATTGAGTCTCCTTGGATTAAAGATTTAACCTTAAGACATGAAACTATAAAGAACCTCGGAAAGAGTGCAGGAGAAACATTGGGAGAATATTTATGAAGAGGACTCCACAGGCAATTGAAACAACACCTAAAATACATAACTAGGATCTGATCTAACTAAAAAGCTTCTGCACAGCCAAGAACATAGTAAGTAAAGCAAGCAGACAGCCCTCAGAATGGGAGAGGATTTTTGCAGGTTATGCTTCTGACAAAGGTTTGATAACCAGAATCCACAAAGAACTCCAACTTTTTAATAAAAAAAGAACAAGTAATCCCATTTCATTGTGGGCAACAGACTTTAACAGAAGCTTCTCTGAAGATGATAGGCGCATGGCCTACAGACACATGAAAAAAAATGCTCATCATTTTTAATCATCAGAGAAATGCAAATCAAAACCACTTTGAGATATCATCTAACTCCCATAAGAGTAGCTCACATAACAAAATCCCAAAAACTATAGATGTTGGCATGGATGTGGAAAAGGGAACACTTCTGCACTGCTGGTGGGAGTACAAGCTAATTCATCCCTTTTGGAAACAAGTATGGAGAATACTCAGGGATCTAAATGTAAACCTGCAATTTGATCCTGCAATTCCTCTACTAGGTGTATATCCAAAAGATCAAAAATCACTTTATAACAAAGATATTTGCACCATATTGTTCATTGCAGCTCAACTCATAATAGACAAGTCGTGGAAGAAGCCCAAGTGCCCATCGACCCATGAATGGATTAACATATTTGGTATATGTATACCATGGACTATTATGCAGCCTTAGAAAAAGATAGAGACTTTACCTCTTTTATGTTTACATGGATGGATCTGGAACATGTCCTACTTAGTAAAGTATCTCAAAAATGGAAGAAAAAAATCCAATGTACTCAGTACTATTATGAAACCAATTTACAATCACTCACACTTTCACATGAAGAATAGATCACAACTATGGCTCAGGATAATGGAGGGAGGAGGGGGGAATACGGGGAGAGTAGGAAGGTCAGATTGAGGAAGGATGAATGGTAGGATCACACCTATGGTGCATAACGCAAGGGTACATGTTGGATCTATAAAGTATAGAGTATAAATGTTTTAACACAATTATTAAGCAAATGAGATGAGGTATATATTAACCAGTATGCTATAAATGCTCCTAATTCTGTGTGGATTCAGCACATTGTACCCTATAAATGCATTAATGTATACATGATCTATGTGTTTATGATTTAATAATAAAAAAAGATATTCAAGATCATGAGGCACTAGGGTATTATAAATTAAAACCCCTAATTTAATGGCTTAAATAAAAACATTCTGATAATTCAGAGCACAAGCACTGGTGAGGATGCATAACAAGTGAAACTCCCATACTTTTTTGGTGGGAATGCGAAAGTGTATAGATATTTTGGAAAACTTATCCAAGTTTCCTATAAAAATAAATACACGCTTACTATATGATTTAGCAATCCCACTCTTAAGTACTTGACCTACAGAAATAAAGACTTATGTTTACACAAAAACTTAAAACACGTGTATAACATTTCCATTCATAATCACCAATAACTGGAAACAATTCAAATGTTCTTCAGTGAGCCAGTGAATAAACAAAATATAGTGTGTCCATATAATATAACAATATTCATGTTGATAAATAATACCAAGCCATCAATACATGTAACAACTTGAGAGAATTTCAAAATTCTTTTGCTGAGTCATACATGTTAATCTCAGTAAGTTGCCTACTGTATAGTCCTATTTATATCATATTTTTGAACAAACAAAACTTTAAGGATGAAAAATATATATCAGTGTTTCCTAGTGGTATGGGGAAAGAGTATAAGAAACTACAAAGAAATACTATGAAAGGCTTTTTTTTTCTTTTTTGGTGTTTATGAAGCTGTTCTAAATCTTAATTATGTTGCTGATTCACAAATCTATACATTTTTTAAAATTTATAAAAATTTATCTTCAAAAATTAATTTTACTTAATTAAAAATAAAATTTTAAACGATGATTGACAGTCAAAACCAAAAATGGTTAACAGTATTTCATGGGTATTATAACATATGTGGAAGTAAAATATATGACAATACTAAAAAATGAATAGGTCCTGGTATAAGAGGTGAAAAGGTATATGTAGTGGAGGGGATATATGGAAATTCTCCATACTTTCTGTTCAATCTTGCTATGAACATAAAACTGCCCTAAATATTTTTTAATTTAATAAAAATCAAAACTATAATAAAAAATGAAAAAATAAGAACAATTGGAAGTTTTCTCTTATAAGTTTCTTATGCTATATGTGAAGTGGTACAATACTATTTAAAGTTAGACTGTGATAAGTTAAAGATATATGTTGGAAAATAAGCAACCACTATCATTTTTTTTAAAGAAAAGAGAAGTAGTTATTTAATAGTGAAGATACATAGAATCACAAAATACATTTTTTTGCTCTAAAATAAAATAGGAAAGCAGGAAAATGCAGATTATAAATAAAATTGCATGAATAGAAAATAGCCAGATGGTAGATCAAATGCAACTATATCAGTAATTTCATTAAAGATAAATGCCTTAAAATTCTTTGTAAAATTATAGATATTTTCAGTTTGGATATAAAAGCAAGATAACTGCAATCTTTCTATAAAAAACCCACTTTAAAAAGACAGGAATATAGTTAAAATAAAGACATATCATGCATGTACTAAATAAATCAGAACCAAATTAGTTACATTATATCAAACAAGTATGCTTTAGAACAAGGAAATTACAAGGGATAAGTAAGTTTATTACATAACAAAAAAGGCCAATCCATTGAAAAAATAAGACATTCATAAATTGATATGCAACTAATGACATAGTTAAATACATAAGGCAAAACTTGATAGAACTGGAAGAAGAAATAAATTTGCAATTATATTTGGAGAGGTAAATACTTTTCTCTCAGTAACTGAAAGAAAACATAGACAAAAAGAGAAATATTAATGAGGATATAAAACACCAGAACAACATTATTGACCAACTGGCTTCTTAATTTTTATAGATTTAACACATATTGTTTCTAAACTCACAAGCGACATTCACCAAGGTAGACAACATTATGGAACACAAAACAAGTCTTCACACAAATGAGATCACATGAAATACATTATCTTACAACATTAACAGAAAACATCTGGAAAATCTCCAAACTCAGTAATAAAAATATATATGGAAAATCTACTAAATATGTGGAAATTAAAATACACATATCTACATAACCCAAAAGCAAAAGAAAAAATTATAATTTACAATATAATATATGGTTAATCCAACAAAAAGGAAGATATATGTCAAAATTTAGGGACTTAGCAAAAAGTGTAATTAATAGAAAATATACAGTGGTAAAGTGCTTGTGTTTAAAAATTAGAATGATGTCAAATCAATTATTTATGCTTCCATTTTTAAAAACCTAAGAAAAGCAAACACAAAGCTGGAGAAAAAAACAGAAATAAGAATTACCATTAAAGTAGGAAGCAGAAACCCAACGAAATTAAATTAAATGCTGGTGCTTTGAAACAATAATAAAATTGATAACACCTCAACCAGAAAGGAGACATCATCTTACAGCCTCAAGCAAATATGTAAAATAAGCAAATGGAAAGCAAAATAAAGTTACACTATTTAGAATAATAAATTAGAAAACTACAAGGAAATGGACAATTTCTGTGGAATATGCCTACTACCAACATCATTCAGGACAAAAGAGACAACCCGAAAGCCTAATACTTGTTGAAGAAAATTAATTCATAGCTTAAAAATCAAAACTTTAAACACAGATACCTTCTTGTGTGAATTCTACCAAATGTAAGGAAAAAATATACTACTTCTATACAATCTTGGCCAGAAAAAAAAGAGGGAACATATTTAAGTCCATTATATCAGGCTGGTATTACCTTGACACAGGGAAAGATGATACAACCAAAAAAACCACAATTTCTTTCCTCAACCAAGGAGTAAAAATCCTTATTAAAATCTTAGCATTTTCAATTCATTTTTATACATACCCTAAAACAAATTGAAGAAATTTCCATCTCTTCCTAGTTTATAGTGTTTTTAATAATGGAAGGTGAATATTGTCAAAAACAGTGTTCTATATTCTGTATCTATTGAGATGATCATATAATTTCTTTTCATTTTTAGTCTGATAACCTAATGGATCGAATGATTGATTGATTTTTTGACTTGAAATCTCCTTGCTTTTTTGAGATAGACTCAACTTGGTAAGATGTATTACTTTTTTTTTTTTTTTGCAGTTTTTGGCTGGGGCAGGGTTTGAACCCACCACCTCCAGTATACGGGACTGGTGCCCTACTCCTTAGAGCCACAGGCGCCACCCAAGATGTATTACTTTTTAAAACTGCAGAAAAAAATGAGGTAAAACTAAACCTCTGTTTACACACCCTAAACAACTTAGGTATAGAAGAGAACTTTCTTAACCTGTTAAAGGAAATCTTTGAAATCTGTATAGCTAACACTGTAATTAGTGGTGGAAAGACTGAGTTCTCTCTCCTAAGTTTACAATAAGGCAAGACTATGTGACATCACTAATTATATTCGGCATTGTACTGGAAATCCTAGCCAATAAGATGAGGGACAAAAAAAAAGTCATACACATTGAAAAGGAAAAAATAAGAATGGCCTTATTCGTGGATGACAAGAATATTTATGTAAACAATTCTTAAGTTATCTATAAAAACGCTATTAGAACTTAGTGAAGTCACAAAATGCATGGTCAACTTGATGCCTGTAGCTCAGTGGTTAGGGCACTAGTCACATACACTGGGGCTAGCAGGTTTGAACCCAACCTGGGCCTGCTAAATGACAATGACAATTAAAACAAAGAAAAGCTAGGCCTGTAGCGGGTGCCTGTAGTTCCAGCTACTTGGAAGGTGGAGGCAAGAGAATCACTTAAGTCCAAGAGTTTGAGGTTGCTGTGTGCTGTGATGTGATAGCACTCTACCAAGGGTGACATAGTGAGACTCTGTCTCAAAAAAAAAAAAAAAATGCATGGTCAATATAACAAAATAAATTGTATTTTTATATACTAGCAATGGTCAATTGGCAATAACATTTAAATAAGAACATCATTTATAACATCATAAAAGGAAACACAGAGTTTTTGAAGTGAGTGTAACAAAATATGTGCAAGAGACTTATAATTCTAATTGTATATAGGAATGTGAAGAGCTTAAAATAGTCAAAAAACTTCCTAAAAGAAGAACAAGTTTAGAAGACTTAAACAATTTCTGATTTCAAGATTTACTATAAAATCATGAGAAAGACAATATAGTGTTGGTATAAAACTAGACATACAGATTAATGGTACAAAAAAGAAAGCCATGGTGGATTATTTTTTTGATGTACTGTTGAATTTGGTGTGGAATATTTTTTGAAGATTTTGGCATATATTAATAAGGAATATTGGCCTGTTTTATTTTTTTTTTCCTTGTGCCCTTTCCTGGCATTTGTATCAAGGTGATTCTGCCTTCATAAAATTAGTTACAGAGGATCCCTTCCTTCTATATGCTATGTGATAATTTCTGTAGTATGGGTTCTAGTTCATGTTTATAAGTCTTACAGAATTCTACTGTGAATCCATTAGGTTCAGGCTGTATTTTGGGGGGAGATTTTTTTAATTGCTATTATCTCATTGCTCATTATTGGTCTGTTCATGAATGCTATTTCTGCCAGTTGAGGCTTGAGAGGTTGTATCCTCCCTGGAATTTTTCTTTTTCCTCTATGTTTTCCAATTTATGTATGTAGAGATATCTGTAGTATTCACAAATGATATTTTGTGTTTTTAAGAGAACAATTGTAATATCTTCTTTTTATTTATGATTGAGTTTATTTAGGTCCTTTTTCTTCTATTCCTGATTAATCTAGCAAGAGGTCTACCTTGCTAGACCAATTTTGTTTATCTTTTAAAAAATAAAACCTTTTGTTTTATTGATTGTGTGGGGTTTTTTTCTTCATTTCATCTAGTTCTGCACTAAGCTTTTCTTTTCTCCTGCTTGTTTTCAGATTGGTTTGTTATTCCTTTTTTAGTTCCTTGGGATGTGACAAGCTGTTAATTTGTGACCTTTCTGTCTTTTTGCTGTAGGCATTTAAGTTTTCCTATAAGTTTTCCTCTTAGGACTCCTGTGACTGAATCCCATAGATTTTTGGCAACATATATCCCCTTTGTCATTCAGTTCACAGATTATTGTGTTTTCCATCTGAATTTCATTCTTGATCCATTAATTGTTCAGCAGCAGTTTATTTAATTTCCATTACTTTTCATAGTTTTGAATATTTCTCTTGGTATTAATTTCTTAGTTTTATTCCACTATGGTCTAAGAAGATACATGCTATGGTTTTAGCTTTTTTGAGTTTGTTGGGACATATTATGTGGGCTCAGATATGGTCAGTCTTGGAGAATGTCTAAAGTGCTAATCAGGAATATGAATATTCAGTAATTTGGGGGTAGAACATTCTGTAAATGTCTGTTAGTTCCATTGTTTTCTAGAGTCCAGTTTAATTCCAGTGTTTATTTTTGACTTTGATGACCTCTGACAGTAAAATGTTGAAGTCTCTGCATATTACAATGCTATTATTTAATCTCTCTTCTTAGAGCTAATACAATTTGTTTTACAAATCTGAGAGCTCCTATTTCAGGTGCATTTATATATAGGATAATTATGTCTTCTTTTTGAATTGCTTTCGTTACCATTATACAATTATCATCTTTGTCTTTCTTTACCATTGTAGAGATAAAGTCTATTTTACCTTACATGAGAATAACTACAGTTGTTCTCTTTTGGTTTTTGTTTGCAAGGAATTTTTACCCCCATTCTTTCACCTTTAGTCTGTGTGAATCCTTATGGGTTAGATGTGCTTCCTGAAGACAGCAGATGCTTTTTTTGTTTTGTTTTTACATCCATTCAACCAGTCTCTGTTTTTTTGAGTAGAACATTCAGACCATTAACATTGAGAGATAACTGATACATGGAATGCCGTCCTATTAATCATGTTGGGTAGTATCGTATTTGTTTCCCTCTTGTGCTATACGTCCTGCTTATGCATACAATTTGTGATGTTTAGCTGTTGGGCAATTTTACACTGTGGGGATCTATTATGCAATCCATATACAACACAATTCTAAGCATTTCCTATAGGACACACTTAGTCATGATAAATACCTTCAGTGTTTTCTTATCTGGAAAAGACTTTATTTCTCCATCAATAATGAAACTTAGTTTTGCAAGATGTAAAATTCTAGGCTGGAAGTTGTTCTATTTAACAATATTAAAAATGGTGTCTCAATCAGTTGTCCCTTGTAAGGTCTCTACTGAGAGGTCTATGGTTAGCCTGGTGGTTTCCTTTTATAGGTTAGTTGTGTCTTGCTGCTCATAGAATTTTCTCTTCCATTTTAACTTTTGCTAGTTTGATTATTGTGTGCCTTAGAGATGTTCTATGTGCTACCATTTGCTATAAATCTTCCTGATGTTAGATGACCATCTTGTATCTAGATGTCTAAGTCTCTGGTGATAACACAGACATTTTCTTCAATAATTCCCTTGAGTAGGTTCTCCATCCTACTTGTCCTTTCTTCTCTCTCAGAACACCAGTAATTCACATGTTGGTTTGCTTTGCATAATCCCATATTTCTCTAAGTGATTCCTTAGTCTTTTTTTCCCCCCTCTTTTCTCTGCTTGTTTGAATGACTGTGTTCAGGCTCTGAGATGCCTTTTTCTCCTGGGTTTAGCTTTTGTTGAAGCTTTCTGCTTGTTTTGAAATTTGCTAAATGACTCATTTCCTTGCATTCTATTATATCCTTCTTTATGTTTCTAGCTGTTTAGCAACTTTTCCATTGATATCTTTAAAGTTTATTTATTCATTCTCTTTGTTGGTTTTCAACTTTTTATACAGTTCCATTCATCTTATTTGCATCTATATTCTGAATTCTATTTCTGTCATTTTGATAATTTCCTTTTCGTTGAGGTCCACCATAACAGCTCCATTGTTATCCCCTAGGGGTGTCAAACTGTTTTTATTTTTCATTTTTCCAGGCTTCTTTTAGTAGTTCCTTCTCATCTAACTCCTTGACTCTGGACTAATATATTAGGAGAGGACTTGCTCTCCTTGGCTGGAAACTCTCCTGCATAGTTTGGGGAAGGGGTGGAACCAAGATTTAGTTGTTGTGTCCTACTCTGTAATGTTGATATGGCCAGGAAGGTTAGGTGTACTTAGAGTCTGTAGTACAGATATTCTGTTTTAACCCATTTTCCTGTGATTACTTCAGTTCAAACCAGTTCTGGATGTTCTGCATGCAGAGTGGTGTGTTGTTCTCCAGTTCATTGTTGGAAGTTAAAGTTGGTGGCTAGGTGAAACTCTCTTCATGGAGGCCGGTGTGGGGGGGATTGCTCTGACCAAGTTCTCCTAGGAGATGTGATGGTAGCAGCTGGATGAGACTAACTAGCCAGTGGTTATGGGTGACTGGGCTGTGAGCATTTGCTTGAATCAGGTTTAGGTTGAATAGCTGCTTGAAGTTGGAACATCTTTGATGGAGCATTTGACCTCAGGGTGGTCCCCTGGCCCAGTGACAGTAGTAGCAACTCAGGGGTATGATCTTGCAGCCCCAGCACAATGCTGGAATCTCAAGGGCTTTGTCACAGGCCTGATGGGGAGACCAGGGAGTGCTAACAGGCAGGGAACTCATTCTCTGAGCACTACTAGGTACACTGCCAGTCCACAGGTGGAAAGAAGTGGGCCCCACTCTCTGTGGGAGCTTCAATACCATGGACACACCCACAGAGAGGAAGCAGTCACTTCAGAATGCCTCAGCTCAATCACTCAGCAGCAATGGGTGAGGGAAGGAGAGAAGAAAAGAGCCAAGATGGAGGAATGCTTGCTCTCTGGCCTTTTCTGTACCTCTTGTTTGAAGGTAGCCTGCCTAGAATGTCCAAACTCTGGGATCACACAGATCTCCTGGGACCCACTGAAATGTGGGAAGGAGTTGGGAACTCTGCATAAGAACAGGTGATGGGAAAACTGAAGGAATGGAGCTCTCTGGGAAGAACAAAGGTTCATGATGGATGAAGAACCTGTATGGCACCTGCCATCTTGGCTCCAGTCCACAGTGACAGGGAGTGATCCAAAGGGGCTAGAAGTCCAATGCTCCATTGTCAAGAATCTCCCAGTTAAGTGGTGGCATCAGCTTTTGGGATCATGAAAGTAGAAAAGCCTGCTGAACTCCAGATGTGTGAGGGAAGGAAAAACAAACCAACCACCTACCCCTTCACTGGGCTCCAAGCTTCTTCAGGGTTGATCTCTGCTGATATCTTGTTTCCTCTTGTTATTCTCTACAACTTCTTCCCATAAAATCTCCAGTAGGTTCTGGCACTGTTCCCTCTGAAATATACCTGAGCTGTGTCCCCCCTCACCCTTTTCCCCCTTCATCTGAAACATTTCCTTCCCTTTGGGACAATCTGTCATTGACGTCTTTAGTCAGCCATCTTCCTCACCAGCCATAAAACTTTAGTATGCACTGGGAAACAAAAAATGTGTGTGACTCACTTTATTGCAATATTAGCTTTATTATGATTCTTCTGAACTGAATCCACAATATTCCTAAAATATACCTATAGTCATAACCTGGGGTGGGGGCAAATATAAATCACCTATGAATGAATGAAAAAATTATAGTATACCACTACTCAGAAATAATCATGCTGAAATACTGACACATTTGACAATGTAGACAGCTCTCCACAGCTTTATACAAAGTAAAAGAAACCTGTCACAAAAAGTTCATACTTTACAACTCAAATTATATGGCATTCTGGGAACCCTACTCTACAGGGAAAGACATCCAGTCAGTCAGTGGTTACCTAGGTCATGGAAAAAAAGAAGGGACTTCACTGCAAAAAGTTATCAAGAAAAGGTTTAATATGATATAAATGTTCTTGATCATGACTGGGTCGATGATTACTCATTAATTTATAGTTGACCCTTGAACAACACAGAGGTTAATAAATGGGTTAAGAGCATCAATTCCCCCAAAGAGTTGAAAATTTGAATATAAATTTTGACTCTCCCAAACTTAATTATTAATATTCTACTGTCCAACAGTAGACTACAAGCCTTACCAATAACATTAACAGTTAATTAACACAGATGTTGTATGTTGCATGTATTATATACTGTTTTCCATTAAAAGCTGAATTTTGCTATGTGAATTCCACCTCAATAACTTGATGTAAAAAATTGTTAGAGTACCCCTAAACTGAAGCTGCTATGAAAAAGAAGCAATAAAAAGAAAGAAGATTGTCTTAGTAATACAAAATTATAAAAAATTTTTAAAAACAAAATAAATATTGACGAAAATTGCATTTGTAATTTTGTAAATTATAAAACTAATTCAATTCATGCTTTCAAAAAACCAGGAATTAGGTGGTGCCTGTGGCTTAAAGGAGTAGGGCACCAGCTCCATAAGCCCCGGCCAAAAACAGCAAAAACAAACAAACAAACAAACAAACAAAAGAACAAAACAACAACAACAAAAAGGAATTTATTATGTAGTAAAATGTATAAATAATAGAAATAAGATATCAGAGGCAAATATATTAGGAGTTTTGGAAAGAAAAATATGAAGATACTAAGAGTGAAGCAGTAATCAAAAATATGGTAAAATTTATGAAAAGAACACACACAATATTTATGCTTTGAATTATATATGCTCAATATATTTGTAACTAAATTAAAAATAACTATTGGTAACATACTGCTGGGGTAAAAAGTGAACACAAAACTTCAACTATAAAATTAATAAATAACAGAGAACATTAAAAAGTATAATAAACACAACACATTACATAAAGTCAAATAAGTATGACAAACATATCACTGATCAACAATACATTTGTTAAAATTGAATTTTTCTACTATAAGAAGTAAAAATTTTAAATTAAGTTTATTTTTGTAGCTATTTTAAATGAGATTGCCTTCTTGATTTCCTCCTCAGCTACATAGTTATTGGTGTGTAGAAATGATATCGGTTTTTGTATTTTGAAATTTTATTGAACTCATTTATCAAATCCAAGAGTTACTTGGTGGAGTCTTTATGATTTTCTAAATATAAGATCAGATCATCAGAAAAGAAGGATAATATAACTTGCTCTTTTTCAATTTTGGATACTTTTCATGTCTTTGCCTTGTATGATTGATTGCTCTGGCTAGGACTTCCAGTACTATGTAGAATATAAATAGTGAAAGTGGTCACTCTTGTCTTGTTCCAATTCTCAGCAGAAAGGGTTTCAACTTTTCCCCATTCAGTCTGATGTTTACTGTGGGGTTTTGGTATATGGCATTTATTATTTTTAGATATGTTCCTTCTTTGCCCATTTTGTTGAGGTTTTCTATCATGAAGGGATGTTGAATTTTATCAAATGCCTTTTCTGTCTCTATAAAGATGAACATATTGGTTTTGTCCTTCATTATATTTACGTGATGTGTCACCTTTATTCATTTGCATAAATTGAACTATCTTTGTATCCCTGATATAAAATCCACTTGATCATGGTGTATTATCTTTTCGATAATACTGGTGGATTCTGTTTGCTAGTACTTTGTTGAGGATTTTTGTGTCTATGTTCATCAGGGATATTGGTCTGTAGTTTTACTCTTTATTTCTTGTCTTTGTCTGATTTTGATATAAGGGTGATACTGGCCCCACAGAATCAGTTGGGAAGCATTTTCTCCCTCTCAAATTTTGAGAACAGTTTCAGGAGGATTGGTATTAGTTCTCTCTATGTTTGGTAGAATATGGCTATGAATACATCTGGTACTGTGCTTTTTTGTTGTTGAAGATGTTTTATTATTGATTTAGTTCTGTTATCTCTTTGGTCTAGATTAATGTCCTTGAATAAAAAGGGATCTGGCTTGAGGTTTTCTGAAAGACAGGACTTGTGGATTGTTCAAATTGCCTTTCTAAAATTTAGAGACAGACCAGAGGCTGATGAACAAAACTCCAGCACCATTTTTTTAAATATAGCAGATATTCCTCCATATTGAATATACTAAACTTCAGTGGATTCTTTGGTTCTGATATTTCAACTATTTTATTCTGCATATATTGTTTCTGAATAGATTTCAACAGAGAAAAACAAAGGCTCTGATTCTTGTGAGTTCCCTACATCAATGCCACTCAAAAGATGGCAAGTACCAAGGTTTCTTCTGTTTAGCACAGACGTTAAGTTCTACTGAATTAAGAGCAGACAGTGATCTGATGGGAAATAGCTCTTTGTCATTCTGTGTGGCCCCACTTGTTTGGTTGATTATATGCAGAGAAAACACTTTATGTAGGTGATGTTTTTGTTGTTTTTGTTGTTGCTGTTGTTGTTCTATTTTGTTTTACATCAAGCTTTGGGTAATACAATAAAGGAATTTGGGAATGGTTAAAATTTGTTGGAAAATTTTATGTCATTGAAATTCTGCTAGCCTGATAACTCTTCTATTTAAAATTTTTTGCTATTTTTAATACCAGTGAGTATCTTAAGGATAAATTTTTGTGAATTTCTATAATTATCTTCCTAGATAAATTCCAAAAAACAGAAATAATTGTGCAAAAATATAAGGCTTTTTAAGGCTCTTGATGAACATAGCCAAATACCACCAACTCCAGTTGACTCTAGAAGCATGCAGGATTTAGGGAACCCAAGACTCTGCACAGTTAAAAATCTGCATTAACTTTTGACTCTCCCCAATTTAACTACTAATAGTCTATTGTACTATTATTGATCAGAAACCTTGCTGATGACATGAACAATTGATAAACACATATTTTGTATGCTGTACATACCATATACTGTGCTTTTACAATAAAGAGGAAAGCAAATGTTATTAATAAAATAATAAGAAAGTGAAAATACATTTACTATTCATTAAAGTGAAGCATAACATCATAAAGGTCTCCATCCTTGTCATCTTCACACTAAGTAGGCTAAAGAGGAAAGGAAAGGGGAGGTGTTAGTCCTGCAGTATCAGGGTGACAGAAGCGAAGAAAATCCACCTTCTTATTAGTGGACTGTGGACTCACAAGTTCAAACCCACATTGCTCAAAGGCCAATAGTATCTGTGTCTTTTTATATTTGCCTCAAAATCTTTACAATTACTAATTTCAATGGGACATACTCATTTTAAAGCATTCTGTTAGACAATATCTGACTATCATGGATTCTATTTATTTTGGATTAAAGTGATATTAAGTAACATTCAATCCATCCAGTTCTCTAGAGCAGTGATTGCAAAATCCATAGTCCAGAGCTAAATAAAATAACTTAGGAAATGTTGGGTCCTATAGTCAAATAGAACTACATGGTCCTTGTGAAACACATAGATGTTACCAAACCGACCGTGTCACTCAGAAGTGAGGTCTAGTATTGTGAGAGCCTCTAAAAGAAACAAGCCATCCATAAATAAAATTAAAGTTTGAAGTTTAAATGCCAGATATTACGTTGAGTTTTACAAATATTTTCTAGATATTTTTCTAACACTTTATGCAATATTTGGTCTATGGCCCAACAGATTACCACATCCATGGATAGTCATGCCAAATATATTCCAAATTTTTCATGAGAAGATCTGGATGCATGACCTTATTATCTTGACTACATAGAAATATACTTGCTAAATTGTATTTTATTTTCTACCATCACATCTTACAGTATTGACATTTATGAAGTGCAAATTGTATTTAATATATTCTCTACATTTTCCACCAAATTGCTAAGGTTGGCTGAAAATCTGTAATCAATGCAGTTCACTGTATTAACAAAATAAATAAGAACCTAACAGAAAAAGTGCACAAATATATCTAATATGTAAATTGCTTTAGACAGAGTGCAATGTCCATTCATGATAAAAATTCTTAGCAAACTAGAAAAAGAAGGAAGCATTCTCAGTCTGAAAAGGGATAGCTACAGAAAATCTGCAGCTATTAATAACACTAGACTTCATGATGAAAGACTGAATTCATTCTCTCAAGAATCATGAAAAAGTTATGAATATTTGTTTCCATCACTCTCATTTATCATCTTACTGGAAGTTTTAGCCAGTACAAAAAAAACCCCAAAAAACAAGAGAAAGAAATACTCCTACACAAATTAGAAAAGAAGAAATAAATCTGTCCCTATTTGCGCACATTATTATCTATGCAGAAAATCCCAATAAATGAAAAAAAAATCTCCAAAGTCTCACTGTAATAAGAAGGGGTTTAGAAAAGTTGCAAGATACAAGGACAATTTATTTTTTATTAAATCATAGCTGTGTACATTAATGCAATCATGGGGTACAATGTGCTGGTTTTATATACAATTTGAAATACTTTCATCAAACTGGTTAACATAGACTTCACTGCATTTTCTTAGTTATTGTGTTAAGATATTTATATTCTACACTTAGTAAATTTGTGTTAAGTTATTGTGTTAAGATATGTATATTCTACCCTTAGTAAAATGCACCGTAGGTGTGGTCCCACCAATTACCCTCCTTCCACCCACCTATCCTTCCCCCTTCCCTCCCCTCTCTCTCCTCTTTCCCCTTCATTTTGGGCTATAGTTGGGTTATAGCTTTCATTTGGAACTGTGGGTGCTTATAAATTAGTTTCACAGTAGGGCTGAGTACATTGGATACATTTTCTTCCATTTTTGAGATACTTTGCTAAGAAGAATATGTTCCAGCTCTATCCATGTAAACATGAAAGAGGTAAAGTCTACATCTTTTTTTAAGGCTGCATAATATTCCATGGTTTACATACACAACAATTTATTAATCCATTCATGGGTTGATGGGCACTTGGGCTTTTTCCATGACTTAGTAATTATGAATTGGGCTGAAATTAACATTGTGGTGCAAACATCTTTGTTATAAAGTGATTTTTGGTCCTCTAGATATATACCTAATAAAGGAATTTAAGGATTGAATGGCAGGTCTATTTTTAGATCCCTAAGTGATCTCCAAACATCTTTCCAAAAGGACCGTATTAGTTTACATTCCCACCAGCACTGTAGATGTGTTCCCTTTTCTCCACATCCACACTAAAATCTCTGTTTTTGGCATTTTTTGATGTAAGCTAATCTTACCGGAGTTAGATGATATCTCAAAGTGGTTTTAATTTGAATTTCTTCAATGTTCAATGAACATTTTTTCATGTGTCTATAGGCTGAGCACCTGTCTTCTTCAGAAAAGTTTCTCTTCAAGTCCCTTGCCCACTCTGAGATGGGATCACTTGTTCTTTTCTTACTCATATGTTTGAGTTCTCTGTGGATTCTGGTTAATAACCTTTGTCAGTAACATAACCTACAAATGTCTTCTTCCATTCTGAGGGCTGTCTTCTTGCTTTACTTACTGCATTCTTGGCTGTGCAGAAGTCTTTTAGTTTGATCAGATCCCAGTAATGTATTTTTGGTGTTGCTTCAATTTATGGGTCCTCTTCATAAAATATTCTCCCAGGCCAATTTCTTTAAGTGTTTTCCCTGCAGTTTCTTCTAGCATTTTTATAGTTTCATGTCTTAAGTTTAAATCTTTAATCCAGTGGCAATCTATCTTAGTTAATGGTGAAAGGTGTGGGTCCAGTTTCAATCTTCTATAGGTCACCAGCCAGTTCACCCAGTACCATTTGTTAAATAGGGAGTCTTTCCCCACTAAATGTTTTTAATTGGCTTATCAAAGATCAAATAACAGTAAGTAGCTGGGTTCATCTCTTGGTTCTCTATTCTGTTTCATACATCTACCTCTCTGTTTTTGTGTCAGTACCATGCTTTTTTGATCACTGTTGATTTGTAGTATAGTCTGAGGTCTGGTAGTGTAATTCCTCCTACTTTGTTTTTATTTCTAAGTAATGTTTTGGCTATTAAATAGCTGGAAAATACCAGGGATTGTACTACCAAACTCTTAGGAATGATCAAGGAATACAGCAGTGCCTCAGGTTACAAAATCAACACTCATAAATTGGTAACCTTTATATATACCAATAATAGCCAAGCTGAAAAAACAATCAAGGACTCTATTCCATTTACAGTAGTGCCAAAAAAGATGAAATATTTGGGAGTTTACCTAACAAAGGATGTGAAAGATCTCTATAAAGAGAACTATTAAACTCTAAGAAAGGAAATAGCTGAAGATGTTAACAAATGGAAAAACATACCATGCTCATGGCTGGGAAGAATCAACATTGTCAAAATGTCTATACTACCCAAAGGAATATACAATTTTAATGCAATCCCTATTAAAGCTCCATTGTCATACTTTAGAGATTTCAAAAAAAATACATCATTTTATATGGAATTAGAGTCCTATTTCTGAATTATGATTTTTAACCATGATTAACTAGAACCATGATTTTAAAAATTTAGTGAAATAAGCTTAAATTATCATATCACTTTCCAGAAGTGAAAATGACCTTTCTCTTGGTAGACAGAATTTATCATACTTATTGTTAGTATTACAATTACTTATTTAGTGGGAGTCTATCTTAGTTACTGGTGAAAGGTGTGGGTCTAGTTTCAATCTTCTATAGGTCACCAGCCAGTTCACCCAGTACCATTTGTTAAATAGGGAGTCTTTCTCCACTGAATGTTTTTAATTGACTTATCAAAGATCAAATAACGGTAAGTAGCTGGGTTCATCTCTTGGTTGTCTATTCTATTCCATACATCTACCTCTCTGTGTTGTGCCAGTAATGTGCTGTTTTGATCACTATCAATTTATAGTATAGTCTAAAGTCTTGGAGTGTGATTCCTTCTGATTTGTTTTTATTTCAGAGTAATGTCTTCACTATCTGAGGTTTTTCTGTTTCCATATAAAATGAAGTACTAATTTTTCCAGGTCTTTGAAGTATGACAGAGGCACTTTAATAGGGATCACATTAAATCTGTAGATTGCTTTAGGTAGTATAGACATTTTATCAATGTTGATTATTGCCAGCCATGAGCATGGCATATTTTTCCATTTGTTAACATCTTCAGCTATTTCTTTTCTCAGAGTTTCATAGTTCTCTTTATAGAGATCTTTCACGTCCTTAGTTAGATACACTTCCAGATATTTTATCTCCTTTGGCACTACTGTAAAGGGAATAGAGTTCTTGATTGCTTTTCCCCTTGATGATTGTTGGTATATATATCAAGGCTACAGATTTGTGAGTGTTAATTTTATATCCTGAGACCTTGCTGTATTCCTTGATCACTTCTAGTAGTTTTGTAGTTGACTTCCTAGGATTTTCATATATACAATCATATCATCTGTGAAGAGTGAAAGTTTGATCTCCTCTGGTCCTATTTGGATCCTCTTGATTGCTTTTTCTTGCCTGATTGCAATGGCTTAGACTGCCATTACAATGTTAAAAGCAGTGGAGACAATGGGCAACCTTGCCTGGTTCCTGATCTGAATGGAAATGATTTCAATTTAACTCCATTCAATATGATATTAGCTGTGGGTTTGCTGTAGATGGCCTCTATCAGTT